>OVAX01003479.1:0-19392 GCA_900406405.1 Lepidium africanum | reverse complement strand
AGAGCCTATCCCTTCATCCCAATCCTTGTGAGTGCCGATTCTAGGAGAATCATATCACAATCTCTCTAAAATCCGAAGTGAAGTACAATGCTAAAATAATTGTATTATACAGCTCAGAAAAAATAAAGGACATGAAATTATTTTTATATAAATAAACCAGGAAAAGTAAATAAAATCAGAGAGTTGGTAATGCATTTGGTTTTGGGTACGTACACCTTAAACGCATATATCAACTACATAGTTGACAAAATAACATATACCGCTATTGAAAATGACAAAAATGTTGACTCAAACTCGATGCATTCTAGATGTTATGTTAGTTAGTCATCCTAAATCAATATAAAAAAATTACTCAAAAAAGTTTAACATAAATTTTTTTTTGTAATGACTAATCTCATGAGGGTGGTGCAGCCCACGGATAGATCCTCACCTCCAGATATTTAAATGGACCGAAAGCACTGAATACACTTTTTTATAAATTTATCACAAAATTTAAATATTGATTTATGTATTATATATCTAAAAAATTATATACACATAAATATCATTAAATTGCAGATACACACACACAGAGTACATCTTCAGCTTTAGAAATATTAACATTTCTTCAAGAAAATTAGCATAATACCAAAAATAATCATCCAAATCGAAACGTGGCTCAGTATTTGATAATATGGCATAATTAACAATTTCATATCATTAACAAGTTAAACTTTGATATAATTAAATTGGACCCAAAAAAAGTCGGTGAACAAACTGTTCAAGTTGATGCCAGTTCAAGACCTTTATTTTGCAGTCAAAAGGCTATTTCATCTTTAGATACCCTCAAAAAATTTAGTTAGCACCGTTACATGCATATTAGGATTTTGACATCTAGCGATATTTCTTCTTTATGTTTGAGACATTTGGTGTGAATTTGTATATTATTTAGCTAATTATGTATATTTAGAATTTGGTAATGTGTTGAATTTCAGTTTTATGAGAATTCTCATAGATAAAATACTATACATACCTTTTAAAAAAAAACAACTTTATACAAGTTGCAAGAAAGAAAAACAAAACATTATACTAATGTAGCAAACGTTGATTCACATGGAAAAGAAGCAAACTTTATTAAAACTAAAAAATGGTGAAAACATACCTTATAATGTATGATATATGAATTGTAAAGGAAGAACAATTTATTATGACTCAGGCGACATTTACTTCTCAACCCTCTCTCTTTACCTATAAATAGGACTATTTGTCATCAAAGTGATTCTCCAACACACAAAACAAAAAACAACTCCGATCCTTGTAAGTAATGAAAACAAAGGAACCAAAAAACATGTTTTGCATTTTCCCATTCTTCTGTTTCTGCTTCTCATTCATTGTACATAACACAATTCCAAACATGGCTTATCCTCTGTCCACAAGCTCTCGTTGGATCGTCGACGAGAATGATCAAAGGGTTAAGCTAACTTGTGTGAACTGGCCCTCGCATCTTCAGCCGGTGGTGGCCGAAGGGTTGAGTAAGCAACCGGTGGAGACAATAGCTAAGAAAATTGTGGAAATGGGTTTCACTTGTGTTAGGTTAACTTGGCCATTGGAGTTGATGACTAATGAGACATTGGCTAATAATGTCACAGTAAGACAATCTTTTCAAAGCTTTGGTCTTAATGATGATATTGTTGGCTTCCAAACTAACAACCCTTCCATTATTGATCTCTCCCTCATTGAAGCTTATAAGGTACTCTTATAATAATCCCAACTCTTCATTCTAAATATAAATGCGTTTTATTGTGTTTTACTGTGATTATTATGAGGTTTATCTTGTTCTAGTTACATTTCCATTTGATCAAAAAAATTTTTTGAGTTTTAGAGATCAAATAATTCCATGCAAAAAATTGAAAAGACGGTGCTGAATGCATAGGTTTCAATCAGATTATTAAAATATTTATTGCACCTGCAAGATATATCGTACATATATATATATATATATTATGCGAATATATATATATATATATATACACGTGCACGTTAGTATATCCTTTTCATGCGTCATGTTAATATGTTGCAAATTTTAAATTACGATATATAAACTTTAATAGTTTGGTTATAGACTTATTTGAAGTAGTTATTCAGTAGAATATGGATTCAAATGATATTAGTGCATCCTTGGAAGAAGAAGAAAAACATAACTTTAATCATCTGCATAAAAAAATAGGTCTTTAATGTTATGTAGCTTGTGTGATATATTTTCTTTAGAACCTTTCCGCTGATTTTCAAATATAGTATTCGTATAAAGTTTAAAATTAAAAAGACATATAAGGTGGTAGATGAACATCTGTTAATAACCTTGCAGGAATAATTATCTTTAAACATTATAATGGCATCGAATGGCAAGTGGTTTTTGAGTAGTTTTTGGTTTTAGTTTTTCTTAAAAACTACTTTTGATCCAATATAAGTTTTTGAAAAACTAGCTTTTTTTTAATTTTAAAAATTGTTTTTGTTATGATTTAACTTTCAAGATTTTAAAAAAACCAGTTTCTACAAATCTAACGTTACTTTCTTCAAATCTAACGTTACTTTCTTCAAAAACTGAAAACTAGACTTTAAAGTTTTTCCAAAAATCAAAATCAGTAATAAAAACTAAAACCAAAATTTAGAAACCAAAAGGCATAAACTAAAAACCAAAAATCAAAAACTTCTCTTACATTCATAGCTAGTGTATCTGCTCAACTAATGTTTAAAGTACAAATAAATTAATAATTAACTTCTATAAATTAAAAAAAAAAATTAATAGAAGAACACCGTTTCAAGTTTCAATGTTGCTTATCAAACTATTACACGTATTGAAATTGTAGAAGTATCAATCTGACTAAAGCACACGTCAACTATCTTGAAGGAAGATTTACATACAGAAAATCATAATCAATTCTTCTTAGTTGGGGTTTAGTTGAGAAGTGTTATTAAACGGTCTTAGTTAAACAAGATTTCGGAAAAGAGAAAAAGAAAAATAGTATTCAGGTACGGTCTATGATGAGATACGTCATTAGTCAATATCTTAATTGACAAAATTGTTTGGTAGCGGGTAAATGAAGTTAATGTAACTCCAAACCCACATAACGCCCGTGAACTTTGTTTGGCCTTTTTCATTTTCTGCTCAAATAAACAGATTGCATTCTCAAGGGCTTGTTCTGCTTCTAATGGGTTTTTATATAAATGCATCTGCATAACTGACATATTGATTGCATCTACGATTTTTTTGTGCTATAGAAGACGTATGACTTGTGAATGTGACATTATATATCATATATATTTGCACCCAAAAGTTAGTAACTTATTTAGTGAAAGATTGAGTCTTTGTTCAAGCTACAAATTAAATCGACTATGATTTTACGGATCTGATTAAAGTTTCATGTATTTAAGTATTGATTTTCTATAATCATAATTTTCGTATAAAATTTTAAAGTTACAAATGAGACATTATCTAGCATTTCAAGTATCCAACCAAACTTTCATAACTTAGATATTAATAAGTATACCTATATAGAAAACTACTATTTCCTATTAATTAATAATTTTTCTAGCAGAAATGATTAATTTACAAACAACAACTTCATAGTTAAATAAATTATATATATAACGATAAAATAGTTGAAATTATCGAGTGTAACACGGAAACTTATCTAAATATATAGATCACATGCCATGAAAATATTAAAAATTAACGTGATAAAACTAAAAACAGCAAAGTCAAGTGGAAAATTGAAATGTAAATGATGAGTTTTATATACTCTTCTTTCATATTATTGTAGATGGTAGTTACTACATTAGGAAAGAACGATGTGATGGTGATATTAGACAACCACCTAACCAAACCAGGATGGTGTTGCGCTAACAACGACGGCAACGGTTTCTTTGGTGACCAGTTCTTTGATCCTGTTGAATGGGTCGCTGCTTTGAACAAAATGGCGACAACATTCGACGATGTCTCTAATGTCGTTGGCATGAGTCTAAGGAATGAACTTAGAGGACCTAAACAAAACGCTAACGATTGGTTCAAGTACGGTAACATTATTGTTTATGCGCATTTTCATGGGTTTCGTTATAGTTTTTGTAATAAATGGAATTATTATTTGTGCATTATAGGTATATGCAACAAGGAGCAGAAGCAGTTCATTCAGGAAACAAGAATGTACTTGTGATTCTCTCCGGTCTCAGCTTCGACGCTGATCTCTCTTTCGTTAGGTCTCGATCCGTAAACCTATCATTCAGTCGAAAACTTGTCTTCGAGCTGCATTGGTATGCTTTCAGTGACGGAAACTCGTGGAAGGACAATAACCCTAATGATGTATGCGGTCGAGTTCTAAACCGGATTGGAAACGGTGGCGGTTTTCTACTTAACCAAGGCTTCCCATTGTTCCTTAGCGAATTTGGTATAGATGAAAGAGGAGGAAACAGTAATGATAATCGGTACTTCGGGTGTTTAACCGGTTGGGCTGCGGAAAATGACGTGGATTGGTCGTTGTGGGCACTTACTGGAAGCTATTACTTAAGACAAGGTGTGGTCGGGATGATTGAGTATTATGGTGTGTTAGATTCGGATTGGATTAGTGTTAGGAATTCGAGTTTCTTGCAAAGAATCTCTTTTCTTCAATCTCCGCTTCAAGGTGCATATAACACTTTACTTTTTAAAACAAGGTTTTGCTACAACATTTTAATTATAAGTTGATTATCTTTTGGTTTATTAGGACCGGGCCCTCGAACCGATGCTTACAATCTGCTTTTCCATCCGTTAACCGGACGTTGCCTTGTACAAACTCCCGATAACCCATCAAAGGTTACACTTGGTCCGTGCAATAGTTCCCAACCATGGAGCTATACTAAGCAATTCCTGAGAATCAAAGGCCAGCATTTGTGTTTACAAAGCAATGGACCACAAAAGCCGGTTACAATGACTCGGACAAGTTGCTCGAAATCCGATTCGAAATGGCAGACCATCTCAGCCTCTAGGATGCACTTAGCTTCGAAAACAAGTAACAAAACTTCTCTTTGTCTTGACGTAGACGCAACCAACAATGTGGTGACTAACCCCTGCAAATGCCTGAGTAAGGACAGTTCGTGTGAGCCAATGAGTCAATGGTTCAAGATCATTAAAGCCACAAGGCCATTGAAGAGCTCGAGATTGCATAAACAGATCTCTTCAATGTTGTAAAGCTCTTCTACTTACTAAAACATATTTATTGTAGTAAGAATAAATACTGTTAGCTTAGATAGTTTGATTAGATACATGAAGAAATTCTTAAAAAATTTATTTTACACTATATCTTTATAAATCATATTTGTTCCAAGTAAAATTGTATAATTTTTTAACTTCCGGAATAAATGGATTTCTTACAAGAAGGTAGCAAATTTTGGGAAACTAATTATTGACTATTGAGGGGTGCAATCGACACAAATAAAAGAAGTGGGGTAAATATGTAAATAACGAAAGTAAGGAGGAGTAAAAAAATTGTCTTCCAGATGACTTATTATTATTTACCACCTTAAGCCGGCCGTGACTTTGCTTCTATCCGATCAATGACGACGATTCAACAAGAGGCGCGTAAAGTCGACGCGCGTCTAATGGCCGGCTATGGGTGCAATTTGCTTATACAATCTTAATCACTCATGTTCTATAGCTTATACAATCTCAGCCATATTGATTTGTGACCAGTTTTCTCGAATTGTTCAGATATTACATTGAAGCTTGGTCATAGAAACGTCTCGGATCTTACACCAGCTGAAATCCCTGCTGAGGTAGTCTCAGAATCTCTCTGTTCCTGTTCAGGTATGTCTATTTCTAGAAGCTCAACTACATAATTCATTATCAGGCCTCTAGTTCCAGAAAGTTATGGTTCCTCGCAATGTCTCATGAGTTTAGGCGTTCCTATGTCATCTTTTGACCATTTTTGAGTGTTGTATATAGATGAATGACTATTTGATCACATTGTCTTCTTTTTTTATTGACCGACAACAAATATAGGAAAAGGCATCATTTGCATTTAAAATAAAATGGAAAGAAGAAGCCTAATTTTCTTAAGAAAGAGAAAGCCACTTATGTGTACATTAGATGACACAATCACTTCTTCAATCAAATGAGCGTCTCCTAGTTTATTTGGTTTAATCTTTATGTTTATGGAACGTCTCAGGGAATGATGCACATGAAAGTCAATGTGTCTATTAGGTGAAGTTTGTGTCTATTTTAGCTGATTCATCTATTATAATTGATTGTGTCTGAGTTTATTATTTTTGTTTCTTTTGTTATTTTACAGAGTGGATTTGGAATCTCTGCTCTTAATATTAATATTAAATACCCAAAACGAGGTTATCGAAATGAATGAGATATGTCTTTGTACTTCTCGATAATACTAATACTATATTTGTGTTACAAAATAACATAACTAGTATAATATTGTATTTTATTTTTGCAATTATTTTGGTTCAGTTGTTTGGGATTAATTATAATTATATGTTAAAAAATATTATTTATTT
The DNA here is from genome assembly GCA_900406405.1 of Lepidium africanum. NCBI lineage: Eukaryota > Viridiplantae > Streptophyta > Magnoliopsida > Brassicales > Brassicaceae > Lepidium > Lepidium africanum. The sequence goes on along the minus strand of OVAX01003479.1, from coordinate 12,873 downwards.
TGTTAGTTTTGAAATTTATAATTAATTAGATAATTAAATTATTTAGTTATTGTTGTGTAGGTTAAAATGTTTTTATATGGGTACAAAATATTTAAATGGGTTTAGATGGGTAAGGTTAAATGGGTGTAAAATTAAATGAGATTAAATGAGGTGGGTTTTAATTGGGGTGGGTTTAAATGGGTTGGGTAAACCCAAATTAACACCCGTAGGTGCAAATTCCGAGAAATTCGTTGGTATGATTCTCATACAGTCTCGCCTTCAATTTTGTCTTTCTCTCTCTTTTAAAGGTGTTCTTAAGATTTCGACAAGCAAATCTGGTCAAGTAAGCATTTTTATATTTATTTCAATGAGGTAGTAGAAGGTGGAGATGTTACATTGCGGTTTTGATATAAACAGGAAGGAAAAAGTCACATTTCCCCTAAAATCTTCATCTTTTTGCAATGCTTCTTACAAGGAACATAACTCGAGTAACTAACTATTCCTAATGTTATCTGTGAACCTTGGTATCTCTAATTTTGAACTTGTATCTTCTCTTCCATTGACTTTGGCGAGAGAGTCACCTTAAGACCGTGCTTCATGTACAAAGTTGTCGTTACTTTGGGGACAACCACATGATCTTTAACAACCTTGATTGAGTACCTCATCAAGACTGATGCAGCGACCATCTTCATCTGTAGGTAAGCAAATGTTTTCCCTAAACACAGCCTTGGCCCAGCATTGAACACTACGTATTTGAATTGGTCGTCACTCACAAACTGCCCTGCTTGGATCCATCTCTCTGGTTTGAATGATTCACAGTCTTTTCCCCAAATGGATTCCATCCTTCCCATTGTGTAAGTTGCAAAGTAAAGACGTGCACCTTTACGTATGAAAGTCCCATCTGGAAAAACATCGTCGTTAATGGCTTGTTTCATCTCCATTGGAATTGGAGGGTAAAGCCTCATGGCTTCTGAAATTGTGGCTTGTAGATATACCATGTCGTTTAGTTCTTTGACCGTGAAGAGACTTTTGTTTTTAATGGGTTCATGGTCTCCTCGCTGTTTTATGATTTCTTTGATCTCACGGATGATTTTGTCTTCAACGTCTGGGTGTTTCTGTATCTCCCAGAAGAACCATGTGAGTGCAACTGAACTTGTGTCTCGTCCAGCTAAGATGAAACTTGTGCAGAATTGTCGAAAAAATCTGATAGTGGAAGGATCATTTTCATCACTCTTCTTATGACTTTCTATCTCAATTATCCTTGAGAGGACGTCGGATTTGTTGCCTAACGTTCCTTCCTTCTTGAGCTTGCGGACACGATCCACAACGATCTTATCGACAAAGTCATGCACGACCTCAACAGCTTTCCTGAGACTTTTCTCGTACCCGATGTCAAGAAACCTCATGGGTTTCCATATAAATGAAGGGATCATGAATCTAAACATTGTAGATTCCGTTGCTTCTTCGAAAGCTTTAGCAAATGGAACAAGGGGAAGATCAGAATCCAGAGTTCCCGGGTCATCACCCAGACCCGAGATGCAAATGTTGTCAAATGTCAAGCGCAGGAACACATCTTGGAGATCAAAAGCTTCTTGTGACCTTGCGAAACTATCCAGCACCTTCAAAAGCTTTGTCCTTACCAAATCTTGTGTTGTCTGGAAGGAATGCTCCACAAACCGGGTTGAATGCATTTCGGTTATGAAAATCCGTCTCTGCTCCTTCCATGAATCATTATCAGCATTGAAGATACCATCCTCAAGCAGATCGTCGAACCGGTCTTTAAAAAAGGAACCCTTGGGGTAGTTCTTGAAGTTATTCTTGAGCATGTGCTCGACATTTGCAGGAACACAAGTCACAGCTCCAGAAGACCCACCAAGCCAGATTCCATGAAAAAGAAATGTACCTCGACAGTTTTTCAAACTTCTGGTGACCCAAGCATAGACATCATTTCTGTGAAAGAAGAACTCTGGAGTAATACCAAACACAGGCCAAATCTTAGGCCCCTGCTTATTGGTTACCTTCTCATGCAAGCAACAGAAAACAAACAGTCCAAACAACGCTAGAGAAATATCGGAAAGACAAAGATGATTATAAACTCTCTCGGTTAAGGACATGGAAAAAGTTTCAGACATTGTAAGTTTTCTAAGTGTCTGTTCTTTGTTTGTGGTCAGATGAGGTAATTGTTTGAAGTATAAGTGTAATATGTAAAGTGAAGATTCAGAGAGAATTTGAGGAAACAGATAATCATGCGTTTTATGTTTTAGCTACACAACTCCACTTTTGTTGGTGTTCAGACAGTTAGTTTTGAGGAATTATTCTTGTGCGTACTCGAACATAAAGTCTGTTTGTACTGATAATGCAAATTGTATGTTGGCAAAATGCGGAACAAACGCATAGAATGCGTCTAAAATTGCATAATTGCGCTCATGTCTTTAGTCACATAACCTTTCCAAAAATTTTGTTGTTTTTGCTTTTCATGATAGTAATAAGAATGGGTCAGAGAGGATGGGCCGACCAAAACTAAAATTTATCTAATAGGCCCAAAATTGGCCCAGACGATTAAATTGACAAAAAATGAGAGCGAAATGAACTTGCAAGGTCAAGGAACCAAAGATGTGAACCGGCCTGGTACAATAAAGAACTAAACCTAAAACTATAAATCACAAAGTCCATTTTCCTGTTTAGGGCTTTTCCTTCTCTCTCCCAAAACCCCAGAACAATGGCCGGATCTCTAGGTTTAACGCCGGAATCCTTGAAAGCATCTGGCCGGAGCTCTGAGAAGCTCAGCCTTCCTATCCTTCAAGGTAAAATTAAGCGAGACCCAGAAGGTTACGAAACGGAGCTCCAATTGATTTACAAACAATTCAAAACCTCCGTCGATCTCTTTCAGCAACAAGCAGCTCTCAGTTTCTCTTCCGTTGGAGGAATTGGGTCAGATCCTTCTGTTGCCAAGGACCTCGGTGACCGAGCCATGTTTCTAGCTCATGTTACTCCTTTTTACCCGAAGCAGCTTGCGGCTTTTCCAGCTCAATTGACTGATTTACTCCGTACTTCCTGCTTAACAATGCCTTCGGGGCTTAGAAACCATGTTGCACAAGCGTTAATTCTCCTGATGAATCGAAAGGTTTGTAATGTAAATTGATTTATAATCAAGTATCAATTTATTTGGGTGAATGATACTTCATTTTTGCTGTTCATTTTTAGGGTGTGTTAATACTTTTTAAGAATTGGTTTTATTCTGAGAATTCATTTTTATGTTTTCTTTGTGGTGTGGTTAGAGTCTTGTCATGGAAGATTTGCTCGCGTTGTTTCTGGATATTCAGACTCTTGGTGATAAAAACCTGCGAAATCTTGCATTTTCCCACATTGTTAAAACTATTCGTAAGATGAGTATCACTGATCCCAAGCACAAATCTCTTCAGAAGATTGTGATCTCTATGTTGGAGGTAAACTTATCTTTTTCCCAAATTATTCATGGGATTGTTTATATTTGTAATGCGATTTTTATTAGATGATAAATGGTTTTCTTTTTAGCAAGAAGATGAAGCAAAGGCTAAGAGAGCACTTGTTACCCTCTGCGAGCTTCACAAGAAAAAGATCTGGCTTGGTGATAAAAATGAGAGAGTTGCAATTGCGATTTGTGAAGCATGTTTTCATCCTTCACCTAGGTATATCCTTTTTTTCTAACTTTGTAGTATGTTGATATCATTTGGTTGGTCAAGTTACTAACATCACTTTAACATATCCAGGATAATGATTTCCTCCCTTCGGTTTCTTCTGGACTATGAGAACATTGACGACGATGATGATAGTGATTATTCAAGCGATGATGACGAGGAGGAAAAGAAAACTTCACAGGTCGCGATTAGTCGAGAGACTGTTTACAAGGTATGTATATATGAATTATTTAATCACAGGGTATGAAGATGCACTCACTAGTCGTTGATGAAAGTTTCCACTTTTATAGTTTTCTATGTCATTTTCATCATTTGAAACAAGTATGTTATTGGGTGCTATTTTATATGATATGATGGAGCATTAGTATCTTGGGCTAATGTTATTCCCGTTCCAATGCCTTAGGCGAACAACAAAGGTACATCTTCTAGCAAGAAGAAAAAGCAGGCAAAACTGCTACGTGCAATGAAAAGTATTAAAAAAAAGCAGCGTTCCTCATCCGAGAACACCAATTCAACATATTCACCTCTTAATCATCTAAACGATGCACAGGTTGACTTCTTAGCTTTTGTAGTTTTAATCACAGTGAAATGGAGTGGCTATGATTAAACGTTTACTTCTTTAACAGAAATTTGCAGAGAAATTGTTTTCCCGTCTTCAGGCAAAAGGCACTAGTGAAAAGTTTGAGGTAATTATTCTTCTCGTTTTCATCATGAAATTTTGACCTAACCACGTTACCTCCTTTCACCAAGTGTAGCCAGCTTTATCTTTGTCTGATTAAATGAAAGTTTTCCGTTGAGATTAAAATTTTATTCCTTTTTTTTGCTTCAAATCTTACTTCCAAGTTCAACTTACCCCATCTACTCTTGAAGAAACATATGAGCTGACTAACTCTTGATCAGATATTCCGTTCTCTAATTGTCTCATTTGATTATTTTTCCTCTATTGAATAAATGTGCAGACCAGGGTGATGATGATTAAAGTTATTGCACGCACAATTGGTCTTCACAAGTTGCAATTATTTAGTTTTTATTCTTTTCTTCAATGCTATGCAAAGGTATGGCCTGCTTTCTCCTCCCCCCTCTCCTGAAATTTCTTTAGCTAACTGAGATTTGATTAAAGTGTGTTCGAATATGCAGCCACATGGAGACAACGTTACACAAATACTTGCAGCAGCAGTTCAGTCTTGCCATGATGGGGTATTTAAATTATTACCACTTAAAAAGGTTACTTCATTTCTTAATATTCGATCATTTCAGTTATATATTCTCTCGAACAGGTTCCTTCGGATGCAGTGGAGCCACTGTTTAAGCAAATAGTGAATCAGTTTGTACACGACCGTTCACGTCCTGAGGTGCGATTTCAAGTTTTCTCACATTAAGGAAGCTAACTACAGCTTATTCTATCATTAGAATTTTCCTTTTCAATTAATTGGTTTATTTTAAATCAGGCTATTGCTGTCGGACTCAATGTAATACGAGAAATGTGCCTGAGGATTCACGAGGTAAGAAGTTCTTGACTCAGTGTGTCTTGGTCTAGTACTAATACAAATATACTTATACAGCATTCGCACTGCTTTGTCTGAATCGTGTGTTTTTTTCCTCCTGTATTTCAGTTGATGACGGAAGAATTGCTGCAAGATCTTGCTCTGTATAAAAAGTCCCATGAAAAAGCCGTCTCAGCAGCATCTCGTTCCCTCATAGCCTTGTTCAGAGAGGTAGCAAAAGCATCTGATTTGTTGGCGTTAACTAAATAATCAATGTATGTGGTTAATTGAGAATTGCGTTCTGTAATTTCAGATCAACCCTTCGCTGCTGGTGAAAAAAGATCGTGGCCGACCTGGTGGTGCCATCGCCAAACCTAAAAAATACGGAGAGGCTAATGTCTTCAGCAATGTTCCTAATGTTGAATTATTGCAAGAAAGTGATCACGAGAGTGGCTCTGATGATGATCTGGATGATGATGATGATACAAAGTTGCTTAGCAGTGATGATGTTGAGCAGGAGCTGATACCTGATGATTCTGGAAGTGAAGACGAAGCTGAAGAAATTTCTGATAGTGGTGATGATGTGAATAACACTGAAGATGATAGTGATATTGATGCTTCAATAGGTGGTGACGAAGATGAAGAGATGAATGACAGCGATGAGGCTGAGACAGATTCGGAAGATGAGGAGATTGAAAGCGAGGAAGATGATGGAGAAGCTTCTGATTGTTCTGGAGAGGATAGTGGAAACAAAGGGAAATCAAAGGGGAAGAAGAGGAAACTTGAAGATTTTGATGCTAATCTTCTTTCTGCTGATACAAGTCTAAGAGCACTAAAGAGATTAACAGAAGCAAAGAACAAACAGCCATCTTTTAATGAAAGTGATGGCATACTTTCGAACGAGGACTTCCGAAAAATTAAAGAACTTCAGGTATGTATGCTCAAGGCCTTCTCCGTTTTATATGTTCTTTATCCTGTTTAGTAAATAAGGCCATCGTTATTGATGTCTTATGTCGCACACAGGCAAAGAAGGAAGCCAAAATTGCATTGGCTAGAAAAGGATTCAAGGTTCCGAATTCTGATCAGCTAAGTAAGAAGCGGGTCGATCCAGCCAAGCTTGAAGTAAGCTATTACTATTAGTTTCCACAGGCTCATATAAGACATAAATTAACAAAGCGAACCAAGTAGATGAAGAATAACTGGTTTTTATTTGTTTCCACAGGCTCTGGTGATATTTAATGTTCAGATTTTTATTTGTTTCCACAGGCTCATATAAGACATAAATTAACAAAAGAGCAACGACTAGAATTAGTTAAAGCGGGTAGGGAAGACCGAGGGAAATACAAATCCAAGGCTGCCATTAAACAGAAGAAGGTAAAGTTTATCTTCTGCTTTCTTTCTCTAGACCTACAACAAATGATGAAAATGTTTGGTTACTAATTGGCTGATGGGGTTGAATGAAAATGCAGACGGGAGGATCAAGCAATAAACAGAAGGAGCACAGGAAGAATATGCCTCTGGCTGCGATAAGATCAAAGGCCGGAAAATCAAAGCGAACCAAGAAGATGAAGAATAACCTCAGCGGAAGCCAGTTTAGAGGAAGGAAAGCTTGGAAATGATAAACTGACCAAAACCCGTCAGTTTTTTTTGTCTCGAAACTGAACACATTTGTTTTGATTCATTTTTGCATAATTATGTTTTGTCTTGTCTGCAATTTTGATCTTGTGGAGAGGTCTTGGCATAAACTTGTCGTTTTTCCTGTCATCACAAGTTTTATTAACAATGGAAGTAATAGTTTAGTAAATTCCTATATTAGATCTTTTTTGTTCTTCCAACTGGCTTATGCGTGGACACTTGTTGGTGTTTCGCAACACATACTAGAATTTGCTACCATTTTAAGAATTTTCCATTTCCCAAACATGAAAACTGGAATCCAGAATCCTAATGGAACGTTTCATCATTTCCTTAAGTCTCTACATCTACAAATACACAAGCCAACAAAGGTTCTGGCCAAATTTTCACAGAAGCACAATGAGGGAATGGTGAAGATCTTTCTATATATAATTATCAAAGCAAGACAAAAAAAGCAACATGAGATGATTAATGATGAAAACATGGTAGATTAAGACGAAGATGAAAGCGTGTTACGCTGTTGCTGTTTCTTGAAAATGTCAGTGATCTTATCCCATTCTTTCTTCTCTCTTGCTTCCCAGTAACCTCCTAAGTACCGATAATTCCCTTCTTCATCCTTTTCAAACCATCTCGGTTTCCATCCTTTCTCCTGCAACCTCCTTGCCTGCAACACCAAAACGGTACACTCTTCTACATTCAGTCCAACGCTACTTACCATGTTTTTGCACTGTTATGTATATAGTCCACATTGACAAATTTTACTACAGAGTTTATACCTGTCTCTGTAACTGTTCAAGTCTCAATTTTTCGGCATTTGCTGACTCGTATTCACCATTTTCTAAGTGTCTTTGGTCTGGTCTCAGTCTTGAATCTGTTGGAGGCAGTTTGTCCATCATCCCTGGAATTATCTCATTAAGAGAGATTGCAAAAGGGGAGAGATTGTATCTTGTTTTTGTAGGAGACTTGTCTCTTTCCCACAGTAACACAGCTTCCGACATTGGATCATATCCCTTTGGTTTTGTTGTCGGATCTCCCAATACATAGTACATTGCTTCATCCCATTTGCCTATCAATATAGCTAATTTCTCCCCAGTTCTGTTATCTTGCACAAATCCATGAACCTGAAGATGATTTACAACATTTCACTTTGATGATTTTCTTTCTAAATGAAAGGTTCGTTCTTACGAGAATGCAGATAATCAAATATGTAAAGAAGCAGTAAGAGTTTACATTCATTCTACTACCTGACGAGGGTTTCGATCTATGACTGACTGCTCCTTGAACTTCAACCGGCAAGAATAATGGCCTCCGCATTTGATGCGCATGGTTCCATAATGATCGCAGTAAAGTTTACCGAGGATAATGTTGTATATGGAAGTGGTAACTTTGCTCCATTGATATGTCTCACCATCATCAAACTTTAATGTTAAGACACCCACTGGGTCAAGCTGGATTGACCGTCCCCAAAATTTTCCTTTGATATTTGAATCTCCCCAGAAAGTCCAACCTTGTCCCTCACAATGGCAAGCAACAATCATAGGATGATGACTCACCTAAACAAGAGAATTATGTTGGCATAAAGGTGAGGTGTTGCTATTATAAATGTCCGATAGCTTTAGAAACATGTAACATTTTTCACATTTCATGCATGATTCTTTAATACAACTCTTGCCGTAAAAGAAGAGAATGTTGTGATGGCTCACTTGCCTTCTCAGAGAAGAAACGAAGTCCTTTGTCTGGATAATCAGCTTCATAGGTCTCACCAAGTAGAGGGTTAAAAGGTTTGCATTGTCTGCCTTCCGTGGATGCATAGCCAGATACAGCAAATGCTGCAATGTTTAGTATCCTCATCAACTCATTACCCTAAATTGGGAAAAGCAAGACTGTTACGCCAGCAAAAACAAATGTTTGGAAATATATATATCATAACACAACAGACTGTCTACTTGAAGATTAAACTACTATATCCTTATTTGTGCTCAAAGAAAACATGGGATGATTGACCTAACCTGCTTCCCCCACTCACGTGCTCTGTCTATCAAGTATGAGTACTCCAAATCCTCAAAGCACTTCTGCAGAGAAGAGAGTGGTTCATTAAAGTATACAGGGAGACAAACTCCAGACAAGTCTTTGCCAATGTTTTCTTTGATGATTGACCACAATCCAACTGGCTTTTCCTTCTCTTTTGGCTCCGGTAAATTATCCCTTCTTCTGACATATGGATACTGCGGAATCCTAACAGGAACTTGCAAGCGATCAGAAAAGAAGGGATCTTTATCGTATATAGATCCATTTCCTTCAGCTTCTCTACTACGATAAGAAGCACTTCTCAGTGCGTCAGCTGATAGGATATCATTTGTATCAAAGAAAGGTACATCATCTTCATCAGATTCAACATCTGCTCCATCTTGACTTTCATTATCTGCCTCAGAATCGCTTGCAGATACCTCTGACATGACTGAATAGAAATCTGTTGAAGAAGAAAGATGTTAATTCTGTCTCAAAACCGAGTCAAAGAAGAATTTAAAAACAGTAAGACCTATGATCGTTCTACTACATATATAATTATAAATTCGTGAAAGAATATACACATAGGGAATCCACAAACATGCAGTTGCACAAATGATGTAATGTAACTAACCACTAAAACGCCTTCCTTGTCCACAGCAAGAGTCATGTTCTTTTGTTTCATCAACAACTGTAGTTTCCAACTCTATTTTCTCAGTCTGCAAAATATTTTTGAAAAAACCACATCAACTACTCTACTTTGAAGCTGTAAATTAAGTGAAGCAAACGGCAAACAGGAGGCTAGTCGTGAAATATGAACACAATGTGAAATTGCAGCGATGATCTGATTAAATTAAATCAGATTCTATGGCTAAAAGAACCATACAACTCACATCCAAAGAATTGGGGAAGTTCGAGATAAAGAGTCCATATCAAAATGTGTGCATGGTGAAGAACTCAAACATACCTCTAACTGCCTCAGTGTGTCCAGCAGTATAATGTGCTTATGTGTGAGAACCTTCAACTGGTTTTGCAGTACAGAAACTTCTGAAAGCATAATGGCTTCACAATCTTTTACTATTGTCTCATCAATGCCTTCCTGCAGTAACTTTTCACGCAACTTTTCAGTCGAAATAACCGCATCATCTGAGGGTAGGATGTCCCCGCTGGCCACTCTAGGAAAAAGATCCTTGGCCACCTGCAAAGCTTCTACCCAAGTTGCTCTGTTCTCTCTCGATACACAACGTAAATGAAGAGTCTTTGTACCCGTGAATATAGCAAGCCTTTTGTCATCAGACTTACTCGCACGAATTGAAGAAACCTACAATATAGCAGTATAACCTCAGCTCACACTTGAAGGGAATGCACACTATATCTGGAAACATGTAAACCCCAACTCCCGAAATAACTGTAATGCAACATCAAAGCACAGACAAACAGTATGCACTGGTTGGACTAAAATCAATATGATTGTTTTACATGGTAATCAAGTTCATCAATTGTTAACATAGAATTCCAGAAGCAAAGATGTCATTATTGTGAAACAATATGTTTTGAACATTTCAGAGAAAAAGGTATAAGACCTTCAAATGTACTTCTCCGAATGGTCGACAAGGCCTTGAAGTTGCAGAAACTCCAAGCCGGTTGCTGCTGCCGCAGCTAGCTTTCCTAATGTACCTGACAGATTCCTCGCCGATCACCCTAATGCCTTTTTCTCTAGACGGATTCATCACGATTTTATCAGGTCCATGGATCTTGTAATACGACAAAACGCCGTCTTCCAGTTCAAACCATCTTGCTCTCCACCCTTTTCCATAGTTCACCCACTTATACATGATCCCAGCGACTCCAGCTCCGGCACCAACAGCATTCCCAAAAAAGAAATTTCCCTTAGAAGAAAAAGCATCCTTCGCCTCGAGAGTCACGTCGTCGGAGACAACAGCATCAGAAGAGAATCTCTCAAGCTGATCTTGGCTGATCCAAGAGGCTTGAGTTGAGAAAGATGGCTTCGAAGCATGGTTACTACCCGATTTCGCGACTGGAAGTCCTTCTATACCTAACTGAGACTGGTGATTCGTAGTGCCCGCCGATGATTTCGCCACCACCGGGTTAGTCCGGTCATCGATTGAAACTGGAGCAATGCAGCAAAGAGGATTCATAGTCTCGCAACAATCGAATCAAACAACATTGATCAAACTACGAATCGAACATTTGAGACAGATCAATAACAAAGATCGTTTAAAAACCCAGCCGGAGAAAGCAATGAAGCTTGAGTTGAAGAATAAGATCCAGTGCTGGGGATGGAAAGAATCTTCAGTTTGAACTCGAAAACGAAAAAAGCAGAGAGCAATGAAGGTGAAGGTGAAGAAAGAGAGATAATGGAGACTGTCAGAGGAGAGAGCTCACAGATCCAATTTAAGGCAGTGGTCAGTAAAAATTTGTGTTTGTGCAGTGTGCAGAGCAGAGAGAGAGAGGGAGCATCTCTCTGAATCGTTTAAATTCATCAAATAAATTAAATTAAATTATAAAAAAAAAAAGTAATTATTTAATTACTATATAATGCTCCGGCTGAACATAATTGGTGTTTTTTGGACCAATTGCTAGTATAGAATGTATCAAATTACCAAAATCTGTTTCGGACAATTTTTTTAAATAGATTGTACTGTTTTTATAAGTATTTAAATATCATTGTAACCCACTTTTTATAATAAATTATTAGTATAACCCTTTTTAAAAAAAATTATTTACATAACCTACTTTTTTTGAAAATATTATTATTTGGATAAATTTTGAATTTAGGATAAAGATGAGGAATAACTTTTTCTTATTAGGATATATACTATTTAAATACAAATGATTCATATTAATGATTCACAAACTTTTTTTGGAGTATCATGGTGTAAGAGAAATAAATTCAGAGTTTTCTCTTTTTACAATATCCGGTAGAAACTTCAATTTAGGGATTAATAGCCATTCCAGATATTACCCATCCACCAGGAGAGTTTATAAACAAATAAAGATCTTTGGTATCCTTTTCTATACTAGAATGTTCTTGTAAATTATGGCCAATACCAGGTATATAAGCAGTGATTTCAAATCCCGAGGTTAATCGCACTCTGGCAACTCTTTGTATCTAGTGTAATTATGGTATATTGACTGCAAATCTGAGTGATTCTAGACGAATTTATATAACTCTACGCGATTGTGGCAGACTTACTAGAAATGTGACTGACTTACTGGAAGTCTGTCGAAAATTTGGCAGACTTACTGCAAGTCTGCCGGAATTTGGCAGACTTACTGCAAGTCTGCCAAAATTTAGCAGACTTATTACAAGTCTACCGAAAATTTAGTAGACTTACTACAAGTCTGCCGGAATTTGGCAGACTTACTGCAAGTTTGCCGGAATTTTGGCAGACTTACTGCAAGTTTGCCGGAAATTTGGCAGACTTCTAGTAAGTTTGCCAAAAATTTTAGTAGATTTACTGGAAGTATGTCAAATTCCGGCAGACTTCCCGTAAGTCTGCCAAATTCTGACAGACTTACTAGAAGTCTGCTAGAAATTTTAGTAGAGGTATAATTGTACAAGATGTATTAATTAATGGGTCTGAAGTTTGATTGTTTGATCTATTCATATGACGAATGAAATACTTTTACATTGTAGTAAACAAATTGATCGTAGCACGATTGTCGTGAAGATCACACTAAAACATACTCGTGGAATACAGATTGATCGGTTTTACTACAGATTGATCATTCAGTGCTTCACAAGGTTGTTTAAGCGTGATTTTCAGATTGATCGGTCCTGCACAGTATGATCGATCATGTTTTTACGAAGTGAGAAAATTTTGTCGTCGTGATGTAAAGATGGATCGATCCCTTCAATTTTTTCGGCATGCTTTATTGATCCATGCTATAGTCTACACACATATGTTTTAATTCACAAAACTATTGGGAGTATCATGGTGAAAGAGAAATCAATTCAGAGTTTTCACAATCAAAATTCGATATCTATGGAGAAGCAACCTCTTTGCAAACAGCTTTCAAATCATTCTTGCATGGATTTTTTCCTTTGATTTTCAGTTTTTCCCACCATA
>OVAX01003478.1:4833-19394 GCA_900406405.1 Lepidium africanum | reverse complement strand
TCTTCTTCTTCCTCTGTTCTCTTCTTCTTCTTTCTCTGTTGCTCTCTGCAACTCTAACATGATCACTTCTTTAATGTTTCTCCCTTTTCTTGTGAGGATACTCTCCAAACTTTCAAGTGGATTGGGATTGATGGAACACAAAAGGAAATGGAGGTGGCCAAATATATCTTGAAAAATTGTCATTGTTTAGAGGCTGTCACAATTATGTTTCAGTCATCCTTGCCTCCGGAAATTAAGGATAAGCTGATCAAGGGATTGTCAATTTCTTTTGGAGGTCCAAAAACATGCCAACTCATATTCGGCTGAGAATGTAAATCTTATTTAGCAAAGATGATCGATGACAAAGGATTCAGTATTTTAATGTTTTTTTTTTTTTTTTTTTTGACATTTTGAAGGTGTATATGTTCATGTGATTCAGACTCAAACTCTCACCATCTTTGCATTCAGGATCATACAGACACTTGTTTTTGGTTGCTAAATCTCGTGAATCCCTGTCCATAAATATTCCCTCTTTATAGACGCACCTCCTGGTTATAAAGATAATTAATTAGTTGACAATAAAGATATTATAAAGATAATACACATTTTTCGGATATTTATTATGTCTTATTTACTAAAGATATCATCGTATAGAATATTTTATATACTACTATCTACAATCATGATAAATATTTAACGGATGATATTTTTCGGATAATTTTTACAAACAATTTTGTAGTGTATGAAGGTTGGCTTTGATAAATTTCACAAAATCCAAATGTGGTTCTCACTATCGTTTACAATTTTTCAAGAGCCGTTTGGACGCATCTCTTACTTGACAAATCATCTGTTGCACTCGTTATGAAAAACTTTGTGGTTTGGGTTGAATGACAATTTGGAAAACAAATCAAAATTGTATGCACTGATAACGGCACTGAGTTTCTTCCTTAACAATCTTATTTTGCGGAACATGGCATCACACATCAGACTTCCTGCGTGTATACGCCACTGTAAAGAACCGAGTGGAAAAGAAACATAGGCACATTCACACTTCCCTTAACTACTCCACTCCGCATGAGTTCCATGATTTATGCAGAGATGGTTCTAAGCGAGGATAAGTTAGTTACTATTTAACTTGTAAATTTTTTTTTTTTGTTGATCAATAAATTTCACATTTCAAAGAAAAAAACTTTTGTTTCTTGTCATTCAAGTAACACATACCAATTTAATTGCTCTTAATTATATGAATAGGTTAATAATGATGTCTTTTGACCAAAGAAAAAAAAGGTTAATAATGATGTCTCTGAAAGAGAATTTTCAACACAAGGATTTTACCAATTCGATTTAGGTTACTTGCTCGAGACGAAATGGTTGACCTTTTTTAGTTTTACATAAAATACTAAATAGTACGATGACTTTTGTATTTCAGAATACTGTACCCACAAAATTAAGAAAAAAAACATAAATTACAGAATTGTGGACTAAAATACTAAAAGTGTGTGACTCCTAACAGAAGCATGGTAAGTCTATATAATTACTTAGGTCAACTATTACACAACAACTTGCATCTAACCACCCAGTATCAGAGACATATCAATAAAAACAAGTCATATTTAGTAAAGTGGCAAATCATTCGATAGATAAAACAATCTAAAATCAACACAAAAGATAGAAAGAAATATACCTAGGTTTCTTGACATTTTCTTTCTCTGCTGTTTCAATGGAGTGAACTGCCAAAGCAATCCAAACAATTTAGTAACCAACCAACAGAAAAAAGAACAAAAAAAAAAAGCAAATACTTTATTGATAATGGATCGGATACCTTTTTTCTCAGGTTTCAGCTCGCAGTAAGTACATTCAGCCGGCTCAAAATTGTAATAGATGACCTTTGCTTGGAAATGTTTTGGCTGACCACTGAAGGGATCTTTAGCTTCAAAGGTGATGTAAAAGCTTTTTGGCAGGAACACAAGTCCTATGAAGGTTGGCTTTGCTAAATTTCACAAATTCATATTTTGTTTCCTGAATTTTTAAACATAAGCAAAAAAAAGAAACAGTCATAAATACAAGTACCAGCAACATATTGTATTATAAGTGTAGATATAATGGGAGTTCAAGTATAAGAGTATATTGTTTCTACCTCCCTATCATTGTATGTTTTAAGAGATTCTCGAGACAATCTGTCCATTAACTCTCTCCCGGTTTCTAAATTGCCGGGTTCTGGTATCGAGATGAATTTGGTAGAATTCAAATCGAAAGGTACATAGTTGAAAATGCACCGGAACTGCTTGAAATTGATGTCGAATCCCTAGCAAACACAAGAAATAATCGAAAAATCAAGAGGATACTAACTGAAAATGAAGCAAAATTAACTACTTGAAATTGATGTTGAATCCCTAGTAAACAAAATAATTAATTGACAAAATCAAGAGGATAGTAGTTCAGTAAGCAATTCCCTGTCGAATTCATAATAACCGACAAAAGAATCAATAGACAAAAGAATCAATAGAAAAAAATCAATATAAAACACAAGTTCTACAAGCTCAAAAACCAACATTGGACACAGTGACACTAATTGAAATTGTAGCAAAACTAGTTGAAATACATGTCGAATCCCTAATAAATTGACAAAATCAAGAGGATATTAGCTGAATAACCAGCAGATCTGTTTCAATTCCAAATCCATAACAAACACAATAATCAATAGACAAAAAATCAGCATAAAACGTACTTTGGACTCAGTGACTTGTTTGATCATGAGGCTTTCCTCTTCTGCCGGAGAAAGACGAGGATCCGCGTCGTATATGAGGAATATATGCTTCATCAGGTGAAGCATCCACGAATCTTATATATGGCTCTTGGTCCCTAAAAACCCAATCTGAGACCCAAAAATCGTTTAGATAAACAAAATTGCTCCGCCGATCAAAACGACAATTTTTATTATGTATGCATCTTTGATATTAGAGTTGGATTCATACCGCTCATATCACTCGCCATCGCTCCTTTTATAATCGATGATTTGTACGGAGCCTATTAGTAAAATGAATGAGTAAGGTTGACCAAAAAAAAACAAAATTTAGGGTTCATATATAAAACTCTAGCTTACGAGTTCGGTTTGTACGGTTCGGGTTGGGTCGGTTTATTTGGAATTCAGATAAATAGCAAATTTTGAAGTTGTACCGAAATTATCGAAATACAAAAAATATCCAAATTGAGTCGAATATTGGGTAGTTCAGGTAGTATCCAATGGTGCCGAATTAACCCGAATAAGAAGTAAAAGTTCCGAGAAATGGATAATTTTGCAAAAGAACCGAAAAAATCCTAAAAAAAATCTGCCCCGTATCGACCCGAATGGGTTTCTACTTCAGTTAATCTTGGTTGCATTTAAATATTATGCAAATACCCAATACCCGAACTACCCAACCCGAACTACCCGACTCGAATCACTACACGAATTCTACAATAAAACACTTACCATATCACCCGAATTTCAAATAAACTAGAATTATACCCACGCTATAGCGTGAGATTTGATTGTTTTTTCAACCCGTATTCATTTAGTTCTTAGATTCGTATTGATATTTTGAATATTTTATTCATATAAGATAATGGAAAGTTACATAAATTCAAATAGTGACAAAGATTTGATTAATTCATGTGTAGCCTTCGATCATCTTTTGTAGAGATGGATGTATACAAATCGAATCAAACGCAATATTGCAATGATACATAAGGGGCAAGGGGATCCATGCACTTTTTCCAAAAGGGACCATGCGTTCTTTCCAAAAGATTCATTAAAACAAAACATTAGTTTTTGCATATTAACAGATACATAAACGTTCTTCAAAACCCAATTTGTTGAAATCATACTTATAGTATTTTATTAATTCATTTTTCACATGAATATAGTAAAATTTGATAATTATATTATGTATCTTATTATATATTTATCTTTTACATTATCTAGACGAAATGAAAGATTTAATTATTACAATTTAGGAATTATTCTAGCCCCTGGTTTCTTCCGTCCGTCTAGTATTCATCCTGCATAAATATCGTACAAACGATGTCAATTTCACTACGACATGCACAAGTATATACATGCATATATATATATATATATATAGAAAAAAATATATCGTATTTACCTTAGTGAAGTTGAGTCAAAGGTAGTTGTAGATAGCCTAGGTGGGTGCTTGATCATCTTGCATCGTAGAGCTATACACCGATCTTCGCAACCTGAAGGAATTATCGATGTTTGGCATTCCATTTCACACTTGGCTACACATTTAGGATCATAATACTTTTTTAGTATCAAAGGACTTAATTCTCCTCCAGTGGCAGCCATAACCATCAAAACCAACACTATCATCACCATACTCCATTTGTTCTCCATTTATCTTTTTAGTTATTTTTCTTCGCTTCAAAATTGTATGTATATATAAAGAGGCTTTCATAATATATATATATATATATATATATATATAAAGAAAAAATAAACTATATCCATGCAGGTTGTCCATACAATTTATTGTACATAAATATGGTCAACAATGTTTTTAAAAAGGAAAATAATTTGTTGACCATATTTATCTATAATACATAAATATGGTCAACAATGTTTATAAAAAAGGAAAATAATTTGCTGATCATATTTATCTATAATACATAAATATGGTCAACAATGTTTTTAAAAAGGAAGATAATTTGTTGACCATATTTATCTATATACTTAGTTGGTTTTGGTAGTTATGGCTGCCACTGGAGGAGAATCAAGTCCTTCTATGAAACTAAAAAGAAAGAATTACTCAAATAGTCTCATGATTTTAAAATCATGTAATTGTTTAAGTAGTATTTTCTGATCATTCATAAATATGAGGGTAGTGAAAAGTCTTAAAATTCTTTATATGTTCCTTCAATTATAAGATTGCCATTGGTTTTCAAAACTAAAAAAATTTTAAAATTTTTTTTAAAAAAATAATTAAAATTTTGTTTGGGAACAAATTTTTTAAACGTTTTTTCTAATAAATTAAACTGTATTAAACCTACAAAACATGAGAATTAAACCTACAAAACTAAATATAGATTAAAGTTACCTTTAATAGTTTCTCAGTTTACAAAAGTACATAACTAAAATACAATACTAAGCATACAATCTATGTGCATAACTCAGCATACAATACCAATGTTTTAAGGCATATGAGAAACCTAAAATAAAGACCTTAAAACCTACAACCCAGTAAATTTAAATTGACAACGTAGAATAAAGTAAATGACAACACACGCAAGCTCAAACCTACATATCTTGGGAGGTAAACCTACAACAAAGAAAGATATTTTACAACGATAAACCTACAATATCCTAGAAAACATACCTACAATAAAGAATAAGTAAGTCGATAACGAATAAATACACAAACGTAGAAAACAATTGTATACAAAATTCAACACAATAAAACCTACAACAAAGCACACGACAAAAACCTACAACAAAGATTCTTTAAACCTACAACGCATAAAGAAAAATCCTACAAAACAGAAGATTATGTTTAGAAAGAAGAAATAATAAACCTACAATGCCTAAAAGATAAACCTACAACAAAGCACACGACAAAAACTTACAACAAAGACTATTTAAACCTACAACACATAAAGCAAAAACCTACAAAACAGGAGAATTACGTTGAGAAAGAAGACATAATAAACCTACAATGCCTAAGAGATAAACTTACAAAACTGAAGGATATCTTACAAAGTTAAACCTACAAGAATTGAATAACAAACTTACATAAAAGGAAAACTAAATCGACAATTAAGACGAACACAAACCTACAAAATGAATGTGTTCAAAGTTCAAACGAGAAATGTAAAATAAATCTACAACAAAGACCTTAAAAACCTACGAAAAAAAATATTATACCGACAAAGCACGCAAAAGAAACCTACATAACAACAAAGTTAAGTCGAGAAAGTAGAACTTATAAACCTATATGTTTTGAGACATAAATCTACAACGAAGAAATATTCAATCGGCATGAAATAATACATAAACCTACATAAAAGAGAATAAGTAAGCCGGCAGAGAACCTAGACAACAAAAACGACTAGAAAACTCAAAACAATATATTAGACCTAACATTCTAAAATTTTAGTATCACTTTAAGCAAATAAATGACTTCAGTTACGAATTGTTTTCTATTTGTTATGAAATTCTACCTATACCCATTTTTATATAATTAAATCATCATTTAATTGTAACAAAAATCTAGAAAAAGTGAATAGAATTAAAACTTAAGCGGGAATTTTAAAACGATAATTTCCAATCCTAATTGTAATAGGAAATAAGAAAAGATAACCCTAACTAGTTCTATAAATTTAACGCACCTGAAATCCATTCAATCACTCCAAAGATCTCTCGTGTTTTCAAAAATCTCACAAAAGTTTAAACCTCTTTCAAGATTTATTAAGCAACAACGTACATTCATGGCTCTTCACGATAATCCTTCCTCACGTTCGAATGACTTCTCACTTTTTCACTTCAATATCGATTCTTCTGTTTCGGCCTCGTATGAACACTTCTCAAGATCCACTAATCAACAACGTACGCCCATGGTTCTCCATGATAATCCCTTCTCAGTTTCGAACAGCTGCGACTTCTCACTTTCGGCCATGTATGGTCGTCTCCGTTCTTCCGATTCGGCCACAGAATATCCCGAACGAATCTCTGATTTACTTCTTCCTCCTGGATCCCTTTCACGCGTTGATCTATTCAACTTCATGACCAACGAGAATGATGTGGACTCCTTTGAGTATATGATCGCATAGTCAGACAGAGCAGAGCTGCAGAAGCTGGCTTCTTTGCTTACTTCAGATTCCTATTACTTCTTGACTATCGTCGGAAACAAGTTTGGATCGGAACGCATGCTGAAACTCCTCGGGAACTCAGACGATATGGACGCACTTTTCTGCGAGGCTATCAGGAAACGCTTCTTCGACATCATGACTGACAAATACGCGTCACGCGTAGCACTACGAGCCATGGCTGTCTTTGAACAGGATAAGAAAACGACCATGTACAAGCACGTTCTCTTCCACGCTCTCGGCATAGCTTGTAATAAACATGGCTGCATCGCACTCAAGGACTTCATAACTAACGTAGACGATGATTATTACAGAGATTGTATACTAGAATTTGTCGCACAAAACGCTCTCACCCTAAGCAACAATGAGTCAGGGAACTATGTGGTCCAACATGTGCTTGAACTAAATAACTTGCCTTACACGTACAAGATTGCGTACAATCTTAGTGGGCACTGCGTTGAACTCTCGTTGAACAAGTATGGAAGCTTCGTCGTGGAGAAACTCTTGGAGGCAGATGGGAAGCCGATGGTAGTGTTCGTAGCTATGGAGCTTTTGAAGTGCAAGGAAGACACATTGATGAGACTGGCGAGGAATGAATATGGGAATTACGTGGTGCGCAAGACACTCAAAATTGCGAGGGAAACGTATAATAATTATAATCTGTTTGTGAACTTGGTGTCGAAACTCAGGCCTTATATCCATCTCTTGCGTAGATCTCACGGCTGCGACATCTCAAATATCTTGGATTCGATTAATCAAAGATATGTAAGTAGCTGATTATAAATCTTGCTTTTAAGTTTATGTCTTAAACTAGTTACAGTGCTTAAACGGTTCGATTTTTGAGTAATTGATTACATATCTCCAATGAGAAAGAATTTTAGTCATTTAAGTTTTTTTTTTTAAATAAGATTGTTTTTTTTTATGAAGAAGATTTAGAATTTGGAAAAAAAACGAAAATGGCTACTTGCATATTTACTTATTTTTGCAAAGAAAAAAATAGACCTAGATCGAGTGCTCGAGAGTTTCAGAGAGCTAAAACAAACCAAAAAGATTGACGAGGATTAATATGATCCGGAAACAGTAGACACTCTAGATATCGAATTAGGGTAAAATAAATTAAAATTTTATTACTTATCTATGAGTAATGATAACAAGCAATTTCATACTTGAGTAGTATGTATCGTATTTCTATATGTCGAATTCGGTATATTTGTATTTTTTACATGGCGTATTTGCATTTTCATTATGAAGTGAGGAAGAATCAAAAGTTGATAAGATCCTTTTACACGAGTTTTCATCTAATTTTTCAATACATGTTGGAAGTGTTTTGCAGACAAAGATCATGGGATATATTGAAAAATAATATTACTTCCCTAAAAGGTTAAACTATGCTTCATATTAATTCCCTAAATGGTAATAATTAACCCTCTTGGTGACAGCTTCAGAGCTTGGAACTATTAAAATGTGTTACTATGAACTCTTTTACTAATCAACTTTTGAGATCTCTTTCCACATATTTATTTCATATAACAATATATATATATATATATATATATAGCTCCAAGAAATTTCCCAAAATCTGACGGAAACGATATCTTGAATTTATTAGTGATAAAATTAAGAAGAAGAATATGAAAAGGAAATGATTCCATTAAAGATTAAACCATTGTATTAATCATTCATCAATCCCTATGGTTTCTTGTCACTCAAGGAACACCTTGATAACAATTTGCTCTTATATTAATTGGTTAATGATGTTTCTGAACTAAGAGAAAGACAGTTTTCAGAAAAGCATATAACAAATTCGATTCTGAAAGATAATTCCTTGCTTTGTTTCACATACATCTCTATTCGATTAAACAATTTTTTGGGTTTCAGATGGAGATGATTCTCGTTACAAGTAAGAGCTAAAGACATCAAATTTCAAAAGACAATATAAATTAGGAATATATGTCTTTATGCTACAAACAAATGGTTGATCCAATCAGCAACTAATTTATGATAGTTGAATACCGATTTTTCTCAGTAAAGTGGCAAACCTTTCGATAGACGGAACAATCTTAAATCAACACAAAAGGTAGACTCATCAAAGTAAGAAAACAAAAACAAAAGAGGACAAAGCTACTTCACATTAATTTTTTTCACATTTTATACCTTGGTCTCTTCACAGTTTCAATGGAGTGAACTGCAAAAACATATGGTTGAACAAAAAAAGAAGCAATTACTTCTTTGATATTGGATACCTTTTTTCCCAAGTTTCAGCTCGCAGTAAGTACATTCGGCCGGTCGATAAAAGTGATAGATAACCTTAGCTTGGAAATGTTTTGGCTGATCATTGAAAAGATCTTTACCTTCAAAGTATTAGCTATATAAGTAAAGTAGATTCTTGTAAATATTCTCTGTCTATAATTACTCTACCAATCGTGTATATGTACAGCATTCTACCTAGTTATACAATCAATCACTTTCATAATCTATACGAAGGTGATGTAAAACTTTTCGGCAGCAACACAAGTCATGTGATGGTTGGCCTTGATAAATTTCACATATTAATATCTTGTATTCTGTTCTTTTTCAAACAAAGACCAAAAACCATTCATAAATACAAGTACTAGCAACATAGTGTATTATTAGTGTAGATATAATGGGGGTTCAAGGATAAGAGTATATTGTTTCTACCTCCGTAGAATTGTATCTTTCAAGAGACACTCGAGACAGTCTGTCCATTAACTCTCTGCTGGTTTCTAGTTCCTTGATGAATTCGGTAGAATCTAAATCAAAAGGTAAGTAGTTAAAAATGCACCGGAACTGCTTGAAATCGATGTCGAATCCCTAACAAAATCAAGAATTGACCGACAAAATCAAGAGGATACTTATTAAAAATGCAGCAAAACTACTTAAGAAATCCATATCAAATACAAGAATCAATAGACAAAAAATCAACATAAAACACAAGTTTTCCAATATCAAAAACGTACATTGGACTCAGTGACGTTTAATCATTTGGCTTTCCTCTTCTTCCGAGGAAAGATGAGGCTTTTCATCTTCACCGCGTCTCATATAAGGAATCTGTATATAGTAAAACAGAGGTCTTTTTTTTTACAACCTTATTTTGTAAAAATTAACAAAAACCCCAATTTAAAAGTTTTATTTTTGCCCCTAAATTTTAGATCTATCATAATTACCCTCTTCTGAAATAGGATATACAAAATAATTAATTTTCATAATTGAACAACACACGAATACAAAAGCACGATAACTGAACCCATAATCTCTGTCTTTAAGACTACTCCTAATCTCATATACGTCGATAAAAAGTCCTCTACCAAACGTGGAACCGACGTCATCCCTTGTGGCAAACGTACCGATTTTGGTTATGCCAAAGATTTCCATGACCTATTTGCGATCGGCAAATTGCTTGGTCATGGTCAATTCAGCTATACCTATGTCGCTATTGACAAGTCTAATGGAGATCGTGTCGCTGTTAAGAGACTCGAAGAGTAAGGTACTGTTTCCTTGGGTTTGCTTTTTGGCTTCACTAGGTTTATCACTCCTTGGATCCACATCTAAAAAAGTTGGGGATGTCTTTTTAATTTAGTCTAACACCGATGATTCTTCTTTTTCTCGCTCGAAAGGCACTCATCATGATTGTTTTGATTGGGTGATAGATTTGATTTTTGTAAATTCTCGGTTGTATATTTAAGTTTTGATTTCAAATTTGTTTTATACTTTTACAATCCGTTAGATCGATTGAATAAACGATTTATGAGTTCTCTGAGACTATCTCATTTTTTTCTTCTTATAAAACTTTCATTTACCCAAAATTAACATGATTATAAAAATTTTAGAATTAGTTTAGATTTAAGATTTTAAGGTTAAAATTTGGGAAAAGAATTATAAATTTTAATCGGGTTTGGATTGTGTTAAGGATTTTTAGTGAATCTATTGTAACTAAAGGAGACTGCATCATTTTCTGTGGTACTATATTTAAATGGGTTTATGTCTACATATTCATGAAAATTGGCCATCTATGTTGTTTGCAATGGCAGGTGGGGTAGGTTTAAGTATTGGTAACGTTGCTTCTCAGTATGCTTTAGCTTTCGTTAGTCTGTCTGTTACAGAAGTGACAATCGTGGGCATCACCGTTGTTATAGGTGCATCATTTGCATGCTTTTGTTGTACAGAAACTCCAGATATGGCTGACATGGTTAATGCATGTTGATCGATGTTGTGTTGTAGGTACGACTGTCAATTATTATTTAGAGAGTATATTAAACTGAGTAGATATTCTTTTTTCTGGTGTTGGCTACTTCTTGGTATTGTTTGTCTTCGTTGTGCCGTTCACTCTTCCAATTTTGCAGATATAGAGGAGAATCTCGGGAATATGTTAGAGAATTGTAAAACTGCGATCCTAGAGAAGAGTGTCAAAGACTATTTAGAGGTATTATTTGACATACATTGTATCTTATACCACTTGAACACTGAAGAGCAATCAAATTAGGGTCTTTATTCAATTTAAGATTTTAACAGATTATAAAGGATGTGACAACAATGGGTTTTAAGAGATTTTGATGAATAAGATGAGATTTTAAAATTCATAAGTAATGGATTTAGATTAGGATATCAAAAAACCATCCAAAAAGCAATAACTGTCAAATTAGAAAAGGACTATTAATTTTAAGCTAATTTCCTGCAATTAAGTAATCTCATGTGTGATCTTGCGGTGATATCAAATCATGACTCTTTTATTATGGCTATGTTCATTGGTCACTCAAATCACTTTCTGGGTTTGTGTCAAAAACTTATTGTCCGTTGCTTGAGGTTCTCTATGATTATTAATACGGTAGCCAAATCAATGATTTTAACATCACCTACAACTGAATGCACATGGACAATACAAGATTGTTTAAATCCATAGCAAGAGAAGAGAATGGAGGTGGCCGTGGAGGCATATTATTTCTTGGAGAGAGATATTGGTCCATTGGGAGCTTTTTCTATAGTGTCTTTGATATCTTAAATCCAGTTTACACTAATACACCATAAGGTAAGAAACGCATGGAACTCACAGAACAAAAAGGTGAAGAACATAATGCTTTTGACCAACTCGAGCTTGGTAATGATCTTACTTATAAAAGGTAGACATTGCTAACTCTGGTCCAAGACTCACCAACTGTTTATAAAATCCAAAAGAATTGAAATCATTGTTATGAACTGAAATCAAAAGAAAATCTGATTAAGAAAGAAAGAACGAATCCAATAGAAATGGATAGAGATGATGATTAAATTTCTAAAAGTACAAATGCCAAATTAATTGAAAAAGTATGAATTAAAAATGCCAAATATTAAAAGTATGAATTAACATTTTTTAGAAATGTTAAGGGAAATAGTAAATGTTACAAATTGAAAAAAAAATGAATTCACAATGTCAAAAGGAATTTCATGATGCTAAATATACACTACTTTGTCTAATTATAAGTATGCTAAGCCTTAACTCCTAAAATAAATGAAAAACACTACAATAGGTTTCCAAATCTAATATATAGAGTTGATGTGTTGAGACAAATACTAATTGATACTTTACAGTGGTGTGTATACAACAATTCATTCAAAAAGATGCAAAATTTATTGTAGAAGCTACAATATGATTCCCTACACTTTAGTTTGTATAGTTAATATGGCTTAGTCTATCTATACTCTTAATTTATTGTAAGCCAACTACAAACTTATTATTTTTTCCATACAAATTATCTTTATTTTTTGGCCATTCTGATAGTTATTCTACTCTCTAAACTTTATAATCTTTTGTCTTTATACCCGAGAATGCAAAGGACACATCATTTGGTGGTTGAGCAAAAATCTAACCCATATAACTACAGTCACAATACCATCATAGAATTAAGATGGATTTATGTAACAGATTCGTAAAATAAATTTTAATAATTTATAGTTTAGAACTGAAACACATATAAGACCAATACATTACACAACCCAAAACTAATACACATTTACCAAAACAATATAATGACTTAAACACATAAAAAGAAACTTCAAATATACATCCGTTTAAAGATCACAAATTAATGTATATGTTCTACTTTACTTTTTCCTCAAACAAAATGTATAACACATACAGCAAAAATTTCGTAACTTTCTTGCCTTCAAACCAAAACTGAACATTATAAATATGCTACCAATTTTAAAATAGTACACAACATTATTCATATTTATGGTTACATGAGTGATAACCCGAATTTTCGACCAAACATATTAACGAATTTGCAAATTGAAAAACTGCACAATATAAACAAAATCTGATTATATAAATATCAAAGAAACAAAATAATTCCGTGCTTCAAGCGCGGATAGCATCCTAGTATAAGTATATTCCGGAATTGAACAAGGCTCGAATCTCAGATATGGCTTTTGGTGCCTATAAATCCAATCTGAGAACCAAAAATCGTTTAAAAAAGCAAGATTGATCCGTCGACGTCGATCAGAACAACAATTATTATTATGTATCCATCTCAAAATTAGAGTTCGATTCATACCTATCATATCACTCCCTATCGCTCCTTATGGAGTCAGATTGCGTTTTATGAACCCTTATTTTTGTTTTCTTAAGGGACGTGACGTATATATAGGTTTGGGTGTGCCCTAAGTAGACTTGCATTAAATTGTGGTGAGTTCCTCTATTTTCCAATTTTTCAATTTTGTCCTCTCAGTTTTAATTTGACATTCATAACCCTTTAAATTGGTCAATATATTAGCATAAGATTATGATTATATTGAAAAAATTTACCATACTCTAAATATTTTATTTGTTCTTTAAAACATTAATCTGCATGTTTTTTTTTTTGCCGGCACATTAATCTGCATGTTTATAAAGCTTATCATTATAAATTTGTCCCGTTTACTTTTTTCATTACGGAAAATGAATGTGTATAATATGTTGTATCAGCGAAATATTATATCTTACGTTCTACAAAGATATTTTCGATTAATTAAACCTTTTGAAATCGTCATGTTTGAATATTGACAAACAGTATAGAACAAGAACTGGAATATATTGTAAAGTGGCTTTTGATCATGAAGAGAAAAGTGATTTATGTCGCTTTAAACATAATTTATCAATAATTGGTCCTGAACATTGGAGGAAATTATGGGTTAAGGTCTGAAACTCAAGAAAAAAAAAACCAGAATATGATGGAAATGATTACATGTAATCGTGAGTGCTTTGTAACAACCACGACTGAAGAATATTCAACTGGTAAATATATATTAGTCGGAGACGTAATTTATGTATGCAACATTTATGGAAATTATGGGTTAAGATCGGAAACAGTCCAAGTGGTCGTGGTCTAGAGTACAGATTCAGGTGGTATAAAAGTTGCGAGTTTGATTCTCTCTAACAATTGAAACTAAGTTACAATACACCCTTAAATAGATATGGGGGTTCATGTTTTCGACTTATTTGAATATCTAAAGAGAAGGTCTACCCGTAAGCTGTATTTCCTTCAAGAGAATAGTCCAGACCCCTCCCATAAAATGTGGTAACTTTTTTTTTTGGTCAACCTTACTATTCTTTCTACTAATAAGATCGATAAAGACCCAATCCATAGTCAAATTTCTCCCACTGGAGCTGGCAGGATTTGAACCTCCCACTTAATATCGAGGTAGATGTGGTAACTTTTGAGTTAATAAAAAAAAAAAAAAAAAAAAAAAAA
>OVAX01003477.1:0-19397 GCA_900406405.1 Lepidium africanum | reverse complement strand
TTATTATTATTATTATTATTATTATTATTATTATTATTATTATTATTATTATTCTTATTATATTTCCAATCCTTAAGTTTATATCTTCATATGTAGGCTTGGACATATGAATATCTGGTTGAGATTCAGTTCGAATATTTCAGATTTAGGGTATTTTTGGTACTATGGTCGTATCATTTAGGTAATTTAAAATTTTGGTTCGAGATTGGTTCAATATTTGTTGGGTTCATGTCGGTTCAGATAGTTGATAAGAGATATATATTAGACAAAAAAATTTTAGATACGGTTCGGTTTGGATAATTTTTAGACTTAATCTATCCAAACCAACTATAAATGCCTGAAATATCCAAAATCAAATTTTTATTTCTGCAAATTAAAATATAGTTATAGATTGTAAAAATTTAGAGCACATTATATAGCTACGTAATTAACATAATTTGAAAAAATAGTTGACTCGTTAAAATAAATCCAATAACATAACTAAGAAATACTAAAATCAAATAATTTCTCAAAAAGAATTAGGAAATATATACTTGAAGTTGATTTTTGGACCATAAAGTGTTAGGTTGAAAATTATAATTTTAAAAAATTTTAAAAAGGTAAATTAAATAAAATATATCTAGATTATATGATAAAAAATAAAATAAAAAAGATTTTATGTATATTTTCAGGTACATTTGGTTCCCAGATAATATCTGAACCAAACCGAGATCTGAAAGTATTTGACAATAAAATCCATTCGGGTATTTCACAAAATACAAAACTAATTCGAATTGTAATGTCTAGTTTTTCTGGTTTGGATGTCTGGATCCAGATATTTTGCCCAGGCATGTTCATGTGAATGTGTATATATATAGCTTACCTAAGCTGTACATGGCCATTCCTAAGCCACCATCAGATATTAAATGTATTGATTTATCGATCATTCCAGGCAATTTCCATCCCAATCTATTACGAAGACAATATAAAAGCATGAGTGATGTTTAATGTAATAACTCAAAAATTTTATTGCATATGTTAATAAATGTAATAATACAAGAATATCACATTTTGATCTTAGAATATAGATTACAATCATTAAATTTGTTAATGCGTAAAATGGTCAAACCGAAAGCTTAAAATAGGAGAAGCCAGCTACTAAATTCTCACTTTTCTTTCGGCAAAAGAAAATTAAAAAAAAAAAAAGTAAAATTAATATAATATGTAAGATGATAAAGATTGAGTCTTTCCATGATTTGCCAAAGATTGAATATTTACATATATATAAAAGATGAATTTCATTCACCTGAAATGTAAAGAAGCCCAGATTATTCCGAGCAATGTTGCATATGTATTAGGATTGATTACAAGTTGTTTCCAAGCTTTGAATAGAATCTTCATAGTTCCAGAAGATTTTGTTCTCACAATTGCTACTTCTTCTTCGTCTTCTTCTTTTGGCTCTTGTTCTATATTAGCATCTTCATTATCATTGCCTTGTTTTACAAGAAACCAAAATTTTAATAAGAGGGTAAATGTCAAAAAGCTTAAAAGCAGACAGAATCTTAGTTACCTGTTTGTTGTACGGACAATGTTTTAGCTCTCGCTGCATTAAGCTCAAACAAGAAGAGTAAGAGATTATACCAAATCAAGCTCTGTAAAACAACAATTTGCACCAAGATGTTCACAGCTTCATCTCCATACATAGCACTCAAAATTGGGATTCCAAGAATGAGAGTGTTTGGAAGTACGGATATAGATAATCCAGTTACGATCCAGCCAAGTTTTCCTCCTCTTGGATGCCAAAATCTTAAAACCACAGCTAATACAACAATGGCTAAGAGTTTCTGAATAATATCAGAGATAATGAGTCTAAGGCTCATCTTAAAAGGATTGTTTTGAGAGATTACTTGAAAAGATAACAAAGGGATCGAGAATTTAGCGACGAATTTGTTAATGCCTGCGCATTGTTCAGGTGAGAAGAGTTGTAGATATTTTACAGAGATGAAACCTAAGATCATTAAGACATAGAGAGGAACTGTTGCTGAAATAACATGGTAAATATCTAGCCAAGAAATCATTTTTTAAAACCAAAATTTATCAAATTGTACGATTGGTGTTTTTTTCTCAATTCTCATAGAATAAAAAAAGTAAAACAAAGAATGAAAGATCTGAAAGAAAATCCAAGGAAATAGTTTTTCTTTCGAATTAGTGAAAGAAACTGTTTGATCTTATGGCATATAAATGGGTAAAGTCGATGCCTTTTTCTTTCTTTCTTCAAAATGATGTACAACTCTTGAATTTCAAGGTTTTTGATTCTACAATGGAATTTTGTTTTTTTTTTCTTTTTCAAAATAAACTAAAAGATTTAGTCTGGGTTTGTTGTTAAAACAAACACTG
Organism: Lepidium africanum; assembly: GCA_900406405.1. Lineage (NCBI taxonomy): Eukaryota > Viridiplantae > Streptophyta > Magnoliopsida > Brassicales > Brassicaceae > Lepidium > Lepidium africanum. Next base: position 17,021 of record OVAX01003477.1, on the reverse strand, counting down.
GGTTAATTATTTTTTCTTATTGTTATTGTTAATCAAATCATCAATATTTTCCACTAATATCGCACTAGTTACAAAGAAAATACGAAAAAAAAACAAAAGATAAAAAGAGAAGGCTGTTTAGTTTGTCTTTTGCATGTACAAAGAAGAGCTAAATATGCTCCAACTTAACTTTAGTTTTATAGCCTTTGATTTTTTCCTACCTTATAAGATACTTAAATCAAATTAAAAACCACAACAAAATTACTCCGTTTTAATATGCTTTTATATACATATATATATATATATAACTAGATAAACTCTCGTGCTTTGCACGAGACAAAATTATGTTTTTTTGTATATACATATATATATATTATTAGAAAATCGAATATTATGTTTTATCTTTTATATATCTAAGTTTGTAATATGAATAAACATATAGATATATATATGTTAGTATTAAATGTATACATATATATGAGTCTGCTTTTTTCCCGTCATAGGTGTTTGTTTATTTATAATTTGTATTTGCTTACTATAAATTATTTTATAATTTAAGAATATAATTATATTGTTAGAAATGTGTCTATATTTTCTTAATTGTGTTATACAGAAAAAATCTTATGCAATAAAATATTATAATTTTAATCAAAAAATAATAATATTTATTAAAATAGAAAAAAAATCTAAACAATAAATAGCTAAAAAAAACAACAAATTAAAAGAAATTTTTTCCAAAAGTAAAAACTGCGAACANAACAACAAATTAAAAGAAATTTTTTCCAAAAGTAAAAACTGCGAACAAAAAGTTTGACTTTATGATCCTATAAACAAATCTCACACACATAATATTTATTCATGTCATTATCAAGACCATAGCGGTGCCAAACATTGTTGTACTTTATGAATGTTAAAAATTATTGGTGTTATGAGAAAAATTATGGGATAAGTCTTACATAAAAATTGTTTGATATAATTTTCTTATTAGGATTATGAGTGAAATGTTTTTAAAAAAAGATTAGGAATATCTTTTGTATGATATACCCTAAATGTTAAGAATTAGTTAAGATAAGGTGTTATATTTATTTAGAAATATTAGGAATATCACTTATTATAATTAATTTTTTATATGTAATGATTTTAGTATTTTCTTGTTCAAAATGTATCCCAAATTTTGAAACCAGTTATTTTTTCACAGTACAGTGTATTTTATCACCCTAAAAGATATATCAATTAATTAAAAAATATTTTTAATCATCATAATAATATTCAAATAAGTAAATTATTAGTAACATACCTTAGAATCACAAAGATATATCAATGGTTTCGCCATATTCTTTAGTGTATACATTCCAGAGTTTTACTTCCAAGTTTCTTTGCAAGGTTTCAATGAAAAATTCTCAGAGAAAGACATGATTAATATAAACAAAAATTGAGAGAAAAAATATTGCCAAATTTGTTGCGAGTAAAAAAGAGATAGAACTCGTTGGTGTTGTAATATCTTTTGTTTAATTTTCCATAAATATAAGGAATTATGATTAAGAATATCACAATACAATATCTTTTGGTTGCTTTATATTGTGTCGTCCAATATAAACAAACAAACCAATTTAAATAAACAAACCAACTAAAACTATCGAACCTATTATAATAAATTAATTGAAATTGAAATACATAATTTGTTTTAAAAGGTCTAATCGAAACATAGGACAAATTAAGTAGTTGAAAAAAAATCCACAAATTAAAACAAATTTAAACAATCAGAACTATTAAAAACACATAATTTGTTTTGAAATGTCTTATCAAAATATAGGACAAATTAAGTAGTTTAAAAAATCCACATTTCAAAACAAATTTAAACAATTGAACCTATTACAATAAAGTTCATTAAAATTAAACAAACTAATTTGTTAAAAAAAAGATTTTATCAAAACAAACACAAATTAAGTAATTAAAAAAATCGACCGATCAAAAAAAATTAATAAAATTAAAATTGTTTTTCATTGCTCTAAAATATACGGAAAATCTTAATGCTACAGTTTTATTATATATAGAGATTGGTTAGAGATTAATTTTTAAACCAACAAAAATCAAATATTAATTGATTATTAATTAAAGAAGAATTTCAAGAAATACTTTTTTTGATATGTCTCTTTTCAAATAGTGCTCCATCATGCCTATTTCTCTCTCAATTTCCAAAGGAAATGGTAAGTTTTGAAAATAAACATGTTAAAAAGGGTATTTTTGAAATTCTCCCATGATTAAAGTTTGCTTTTTTAACAAACAAAATTCAAATATTAATTGGTTAGAGATTCCTTTTTAAACCAACGAAAATCAAATTTTAATTGATTAAAATTTCATTTTAAATTGTATGTTTTTATTGAAATCAAATTAAAACAAATAATTAGTTTTAAAAAATAATCATATCTAAACAAAAACACAAATTAATTAGTTAAAACAAATCAACCAATCAAAACAAATCAAGGGATTTAAAATCCTCTAGGTTTCTTTCAACGAAGAAATTTCAGAGAAAGACATGATGAAGAAAAACAAAAATCAAGAGAAAAATGTGGTAAAATCGTTGGTGGTAATATTGTTGGTGTTGTTAAATTTGTACCGAATGTTTTTTATAGACTTCTATTAAAAAATTTGTTCTATTAGGATTAGGAATATCTTTTGTTTGATTTTCCCTAAATATAAGGTATTTGGTTAATCATTGAATTAATGTTCTTATCATAATTTAACAAAGAAAATCTGTTTAATTAAAGATCTTATCATAATTTTAACAAACTATTTTGTTAAAACAACTTTAAAAAATGTAGTCAAATTATGGTTTTAAAATTCAACCAATCAAATTATGGTTCAAATTCAAATACGACCAATCATGGTTCAATTCAAATATGACCAATCAAATCAATAAAAATTTATTACTACAAAAAGACAAAGATACAACCGAATCATGTGACAAATTATCTAAATTAATTTTATTCATACAAATTAATTATCTAATACAAATCAACCAATCATGGATTTTAAATCTCTATTATATCATTATAAATTATACGGATAATTCAACGCTACTGTTTTATTATAATAGAGATAGCCTATTTGTATATTGTATGGATTTTTCTTGTCAAATAAAATGTAGAAGGTGACATCAACTTTAATAAAATCTATAATAGTAAGTCTTATTATATGTACATATAATTGTGTATACATAAAAATTAGTCGAGATTTTTCACAAATCATAACTTGAGATTGAAAACCTAAAGAATAACGAAGTGGATTGGGAAGGAAGTAATCATGAAGCATTTATATTTCTCTGTTTCTAAATTTGGTTGAGAAATAAGCATTTATCCTTTACAAATATATAAATAATTATTTATATTCTTTTTTCTTTTTTGTTTACTATATATAGAAAATTGTCTCTTTCCTTTGAGTTTGCTTCTTACAAGAAGGAAGAAGGAAGCAAATGCTTACCAGTTGAAGCAAGAAACTTTGGAACATTTGAAAGCTAAATTTGTCTGTGAGACCGAATCAGAAGCCTCGTGAAGTCCTTTTATAAAATGTTACCAACATCAAAATTATTATTCATTTTTTTAACATTAATATCTAGTATAAATTTTAAGAAATAAAATAAAACCTCCTATTTTTTCTCAAATGAAACCTAAACAAAGAAAACAAATTGGGAGCTAAAAATAATAATTTAAAAATAAAATAAAATAAAATAAACGTAGAAACTATCCAGTTTCCACACAAAAGTAATGACGGCTCTCCATCCTTAGCGGTAAATTTCTAAACTTGGAGATTGTTCTAATCAAGTTTATATAAACACAAAACCATTACGTTTCTAAAAATTCGCAGTACGATTCAACATCTAGAGGCTTTAGGCTCTCAAAGGAAACAAAAAATAAAACAGAAAAATACCACCTAAAGCCATGTGGAAAGCTTAGTAATTCTCCATTATAGTCGTAGCCCCCTTTTAAAAAACCCGGGAAAATTAATATAATACATAGATCAATATATATTAATTGTCTTGTGAGATTGAATTATTTTTTATAAAAGAAAAAAGTTGGAGATGGCTAGGCTGCTAAAGTTGATGTTTATGATTTGTATTGCCGGTTTGATTCCGACTATACGAGGCAACATATCTGAGTTGGATGAGTATTGGTCAAAACGAGCCGACGAAGCCCGAGAATTCACTCTTCAAGCTTATCATTCTGATCCTTACGAAGTTGTCGATCACTTTCACGAGCGTCATTACGAGTAAGTCAAACTCAATATCATATAGTAGCTAAAAGGGTTTGGAGTCTTAATCTAATGTTTTGGTATATATGTGTACATAGCAACTCTACTGATGTTACGATAACCGAGGAAGATGGCGTTGCGAAGTCTGAAGATGGCGGTGAAAAGGCTGAAGAAGAGCAAAAAGAGGTGATTGAAATGGTTGGAAATTCAACAAATAGCACGAGAAGGAACCTAAGAGGTAAAGGCAAAGGAAAATGGAATAAACTTAAGGGACCGTGTACCGCAAGTAATCCGATAGATAAATGTTGGCGTTGTCGTGCGGATTGGGCTAAGCGTCGTAAAAAGCTTACACGTTGCGTTCGTGGGTTCGGTCACAGGACGACAGGAGGAAAACGTGGACGCATCTACGTGGTTACAAGCAACCTCGATGATGACATGGTGAACCCTCAACCTGGAACATTACGCCATGCCGTGATTCAGAAGGAACCTCTCTGGATCATTTTTAAGAACGACATGAGCATTCGTTTAAACCAGGAGCTTCTGATTAATAGCCACAAGACGATTGATGCACGAGGAGCTGATGTCCATATCGCACATGGCGCAGGGATCACGATGCAGTTTGTGAAAAACGTCATCCTTCATGGATTGCATATTCACCACATTGGCGAGAGTAGTGGTGGTATGATTCGTGATTCGGTTGACCATTTCGGATTGAGGACTAGAGCCGATGGAGATGGTATATCGATTTACGGTTCATCTGACGTATGGCTTGACCATATTTCAATGTCGAAATGTCAAGATGGACTCATCGATGCTATTGTTGGATCCACTGGCATTACAATCTCCAATTCCCATTTCACTCATCACAACGATGTATGCGAGCAAGCAATTCAATCTATCAACATACTCAAGATTCTATCTAATTTTTATAATTTTGATGTGTAGGTCATGTTGCTTGGTGCACAAAACACGAATGAAGCAGACAAGCATATGCAAGTCACAGTGGCTTATAACCATTTTGGAAAAGGACTCGTGCAGAGAATGCCAAGGATTCGATGGGGATTTGTTCATGTTGTGAACAATGACTACACTCATTGGGAGCTTTACGCTATTGGAGGTAGTCAAGCTCCAACGATTCTCAGCCATGGTAATCGATTCATAGCTCCTCCACACAAACCTCATTACAGAGAGGTAAGAACAAAAACAAGGGTTACATATTGTAACAATTGAAAGTTCGGGAATTAGATTGTAAACTTGTGAATGAATGCAGGTGACAAAGAGAGATTACGCTTCCGAAGAAGAGTGGAAACATTGGAACTGGAGATCAGAGAAAGATGTATTTATGAACGGAGCTTATTTCAGACAATCTGGAAATCCTCATTACAAATGTGATCACACGAGGCAACAGATGATTAAACCAAAACATGGAATGGCAGTTTCCATGCTCACCAAATATGCAGGAGCACTTGATTGCAGAGTCGGAAAACGCTGTTAATAACATTTCCTGTATATTACTATTCATGTCTTGATGACAGATTTTTTTCAACATTTTGATTTTTTACTTCCATCTAGTTCAGGAAATAAACAATTTAAGAGGTGAAAATGAAAAATAAAAAAAAATGTTCAAATCTTGTACATGTAAGTTTGTGTAAAGAAATTCAGATATATTAAAGAGTAAGCGATAACAGCTGCTTCTTGTACAGCATAAATATTTTGTCTTTTGACCGAATTTGTTTCTGTTTAAATTAAAATCATTACATTAGCATCCATAATATAGTTCATTTTGTTAACAAATTTTATATATATATATATATAATTTTTTTTTTTGTATTTATAAAACCTACGGCAGACGATAATAAAACGGTACTATGATTATAAATACCTTAAATTATGATATTTTGTCCATAACTTAGAAAGTATTCCAACAGAGAATCGATTTAAATCACATAATCCACACGTTCCCATTTGGCGAGCAATTCCTATATGTTTAAAAATGAAAATAATATTGCCCTGACCATAAAATACATTAAAAAAGATAAGTGCATCTTCAATGGGTGATACTCAATTGGGTATCTTAACACTATAATATTGATATTCTTAATATATGTTATTTTAAGATATTCATATGAGTATCACTCTTAAATTTCACTTTCATTGGTTGATACCCATATAAGTATCTTACTAATATTATATTAATATTATATAATAATTTAAATGTTTTTTGATATTAATTCTAAATTTAATTTTAAATTACAAATATTTCAATAATATATATAACATAAATTTTAAAATGATATTAATAATATAAAACATTTTAAATGATATAGTATAAATGATATAGAAAATCATAATAATATAAAAAATCATACATAATTTTAAATAGATATGTATGTATAATTTTTATCCTTCAAATCATGTAATTTTTTCGAAATATTTAATTTTTTTTGAAAGAAATAATATATTATATATTAAAGTGGGAGACACTTTCATTTAAATTATGTTTAAAATTTATGATAAACTTTAACCTAGTAACAACCCTTAAAAATAAGTTAAGATAGATTTTGTTACAGATTTTAATATAAAAATTCAAAATTAATAAAATTTAATGGAAAAAATTTAAAAAAGTTAAAATTAAATAAAAATATAACGATTATTGATTCGGTTTCGGTACGGGTTGGATTCAATGTTCCGTATACATATATTTAGGAAATATTTTGTTATTTTGTCGGATTCGGTTCATCTGATTTAGTTTGGTATAAACCGAGCTCTAAATCAGATATTTTATATAAAATTTTAAAATAAAATTAAAAAGTTTTAAAATTTAAAATTTAATTTTAAAAAATATATCGGTTATTGATTCAGTTTCAGTACGGGTTGTATTCAATGTTCCAGATACACATATTCAGGAAACATTTTGGTATTTTGTCGGATTCAGTTCATCTAATTTAATTAGGTATAAACCGAGTTCTGGATCGGATATTTTACATAAAATTTCAAAATTAAAAAAATAATAGAAAATCTCTAAAAAGCAAAAAAATTGATTCTTGATTTGATTTCGGTTCTGCTTCAAATTTGATTTTTTGGATACATAGATTTAGGACCCATTTGGGTATATTGTCGGTTTGGTTTCTCTAATTTAGATCGATTTTGGATCGAAAAAAACAACAATTCGAAAACAATATTTTAAAATATCAACACATATTTTAAAATATCAACACGGGTCTAATAAGCTAAATAAACGCGATTTAGAAAACCAATCAAAACAATCGAATCCTGTGTTATAATGCGGGTATAATCCAAGTTAATTTTAAAAAAAGAAATAATAATAATATTTTATTTTTTTATTTTAACTAAAATTAATAACAAAATATTATAATACATATAATATAAAGTTATGCATAATGGAACTTGATAGATAGCTAATTCAATCTTATAATTATAAATAAATCATAATTTCAAAATTAAAACATATAAACTATTATTAAGACTACCCAGATAAAACCCAAAAATATATGAGCTTTAATTGGGTACCCATTTATTCTTATTTGATATTTAAGTTTGTTTGTAGTTTCAAATATAATTATAAATTATGCATATTAAATATCTCAATTTTGTTAGTAAAATAAACTTAATATATTTTAAGAGGAGAGAGAGTAAAATGATGAGAGAGAGTAAAAAGAGGAAAGAGAGTAAAAAGAAGAGAGAGTAAAAAGAAGAGAGAGAGTAAAAAGAGGAAAGAAAGTAAAAAGGTAAGAGAGTAAAAAACAAGAGATAGTAAAAATATGAGAGAGAGTAAAAAAAGGAGAGAGAATAAAAAGAAGAGATAGAGTAAAAAGAAGAGAGAGAGTAAAAAGAGGAGATAAGAGTAAAAAGAGGAGATAAGAGTAAAAAGAGGAGACAGAGTAAAAAGATGAAATAGCGTAAAAAGATGAGAGAGAGTAAAAAATAAGAGAGACTAAAAATATGAGAGAGTAAAAAGAGGAGAGAGAGTAAAAAGAGCAGAGAGAGTAAAAAGAGGAAAGAAAGTAAAAAGCTGAGAGAGAGTAAAAAACAAGAGAGAGTAAAAATATGAGAGAATAAAAAGGAGAGAGAATAAAAAGAAGAGAAAGAGTAAAAAAAGCAGAAAGAGTAAAAAAAGGAGAGAGAGTAAAAAGAGGAGAGTGAGAGTAAAAAGAGGAGAGAAAGAGTAAAAAGAAGAGAGAGGGTAAAAAGAGGAGAGAGAGTAAAAGGAGGAGAGAGAGTAAAAAGATGAAAGAGCGTAAAAAGATGAGAGAGAGTAAAAAGATGAGAAAAATAGTAAAAAGATGAGATAGAGTAAAAAGGTGAGAGAGAGTTAAAAACAAGAGAGTAAAAATATGAGAGAGAGTAAAAAGAGGAGAAAAAGTAAAAAGAAGAGAGAGAATAAAAATAGAAGAGATAGAGTAAAAAGAGGAGAGAGTAAAAGGAGGAGAGAGAGTAAAAAGATGAGAGAGTGTGTAAAAAGAGCAGAGAGAGTAAAAAAATGAAAGAGAATAAAAAAATGAGAGAATAATAATATTATTTGTTTAATATTATTTTAATAATGTGATATCATGCATAAGACCATCTGCATTGGAAATCTCTCAAAGAATCTCTCAATAATAAAATAAGTAAAATTTTTTTTTTAAATACAGAAAATGAAGAATCGATTCTCAAATGAAAGACTATGAAAACCCCTCCAATTTTTCTCTCATGTGACACATGTTCAGTTATAAATAGCTTAAAGTTTTTTATAACAATTTTAATTTTTCATAGTTTTAAAACTAAATAAATCATTCATATATTATTATTTATATTTATATTTTTTATAAATTATAAAATAAAATTATCTATCTAACAAGATCCATTATGCATAAGTTTAAATTATATATTAATATTTATTATATTCACTTATTAGGAATTAGATTAAACTTTAAAATCATATAAAACTTTATTATCATTTTAAAATATTAAACATAAAAAATTAGTATATTAGAACTTTTATAAAATAGATAAATGATAAAAAATTAAATTTTTTAATATTTTTTAATATTTTATTAGTAAAAAACTTAGTGAGAGACTTAAAGACTATCTCACCATTGAAGGCCAATATAGAAATAGGGTTCTCAAATTAAATTCTACTAAAAAAGTTATTATTATATTGATGAAAAGACTCAATGAGTCAGTCTCTCACCTTTGTAAATACTCTAATACTCCTATTAGAGATGTTCTAGTATGGCCAAAATACAATTGTTCAATATTTTAATAAAATAATAATAACAAGAAAAAAAGATTCCTAGTACTCATCCCCATCTAATCCGGGGTAGAAATAAATATCTCAGGGTCACTCACATTGGACATTTCCATACTATGTATTATGTATACCGTGTACGTATCCTTTTAAGCTAAGTAAACACCTGCCATACATAAATAATTTAAATAAATTACTTATATATATATATATATAATTGATTCATATTTTGGAATGTATATAGAGAATCAGTAATTTATCTTGTGAAAATATTATATTTGATCAATTCATAGGTGAGATAATTAATTAATTCGGTCTATGTGTAAAAATCTTGAAAAATCGATAATCCGGTTAAGCAGAACCAGGTGATAGCAAAAACCGAGCAATTAAGTGCAAGAGACATATTTGCCCTTTTGCGAAGACCGAAACGGATAAAAAAAAGAAAAAAAGGAAAGAATCCGCTGTTGGAAAAAAACACAGCCCATAGAAAGAAAAAAAGAAAGGCCCCTGGTTTTGTCCCCGAGAATGGTTTCTATCTTCTCTTTTCTTTTTATTTTTTCCCTGCTTTATATCTCTTTCTTCTTAATCCATTCCCAGATTCAGAATTTGGTTACAATTATTTTATAAAAACCATAAATAGAAAAATAAAAAAAAACAAAGTGTGAGTCTTTTTTTTGGTCGGGTTTGGTGAGATTTATGGGGTTGGAGATGAAACAAGAGAAAGAGGTTTCGAGTAAGAACAAGTGTAAGACTAATCCCAATTCTGTCAATACACCTAATAAGAGGAAGAAGAAGAACAAGAAGACGACGATGACGTGGCGACGGAAGAAGACTGATTCTCCGGTGGATGAGATAACGCCAGTGAGACGGCTCTTTAATACCTGTAAGGAAGTTTTCTCTAATGGCGGTCCTGGAGTTATTCCTTCTGAAGATAAAATCCAACGGCTACGAGTTATTCTTGGTATCTATTTTTGTTCATTAGCTAGTTTTGCTCTGCGTTTTCATCAAATTTCGATTTTGATTCGATTTTTGTTTATAGACAACATGAAACCAGAGGATGTGGGTTTAAGTCCGACCATGCCGTATTTCCGACCAAACACCGGACCTGGAAATAGAACATCACCCCCAATAACGTATCTGCATCTATACCAATGTGATCAATTTTCGGTAATGTCTCTAAACAGAGACGCACTTGTTTTGTATTGTATTGTATCTGTCTCTTTCTTGTGACGCATGTATGTAAGTGATCATGTTTTCTTCAATTGTAGATTGGGATATTCTGTTTGCCACCTTCTGGTGTCATTCCTCTTCATAACCATCCACAGATGACAGTTTTTAGTAAACTTCTATTTGGTTCGATACACATCAAGTCGTATGATTGGGTGGTTGATGCTCCAAGTAAGCTTACTTTCATTCCAAGAAATCTGGTTGGCTTATTAGGGTTCATTAGATATACCATTCTGCTTGAACTGACAAAACGAATTCACTTTTAAAATCCAAAATCCCAATTTAGTGGAATAGAATCCCTTGCTATATTTCTGCACATTTCATCTTGTATATACATATAGTGGTTTTGTCATTCACTCAACATTATGTCTACATTAAATAAAAGTGTGTAGTTTTAGAGTTGATGATATATAGAGTAAAGAATGAAATGTGTGATCTGAAATGCAGTGAGAGATCCAAAAACGAGGGTAGCGAAATTGAAAGTGGACTCAATATTCACTGCGCCATGTAACGCTTCAATATTGTATCCGGAAGATGGAGGGAACATGCATAGATTCACAGCTAGAACAGCTTGTGCGGTGCTTGACGTGCTTGGACCTCCTTACTGCAACCCAGAAGGCAGACATTGTACCTATTTCTTAGAGTTCCCTTTCAACAAATTCTCATCATCGGGTCTGCTTTCTTTACTTCACTTTCTCTACTAATCATCATTGTCTTTTCACTACAAATTTAAACAAGTTATAATTATGCATGTTGTTTTCAGAAGAGGACAAGGAAGGTTATGCATGGCTGCAAGAAAGAGGTGATAATCCAGAAGATCTTAATGTAGTTGGAGCCTTGTACGGAGGCCCAAAGGTTGAGGAATGAGACCCTTTTTTCCGTTTTATCCGTTTCACTTTCCAGATTTCAATTTATTTTTTTTTTTTTTTTTTTTTTTCCAATTATGCTTTCTTAGTTTAAATTCTTTGTACATAGGAAAAACAACTTAAAGAAGTGGGGAATAGGAAAATAATTAAAAGATTATACTTGAATTTAAATTATTGTTTTAACTTCATACTTGACTTTATTTAAATCGGCGTCCTATCAAGGATTCAGAATTTACAATTGTCCACCTTCCCGTTTAGTTGACCAAAACAGAAAGGAAAAAACGATTTTGTTTTGGATAAAAATATGATTGGCACTTTTTATTTTAGTGATATGATTTTGATCAAGAGTTTTTATATATATAGAGAAAAATGGTCAATTTTTCACTAAACTTTTACTGTCGTGGTGAATTCTATATGAATTTTTTGAGGTTGATATTTTTAAAATTTTAGTACAAAAAAAATCAAATTCTCTGCACGAAATTTTTCTTTTGTGCCAAAATATATATTGACTAAACAGACTATTAATCAACCGTTAAATAGTCTATTTTTACGACACGTATAATTTGATGTAACATATTTCAAATATGAGTTGGCTGAAAATAACCAATTTCTTATTGAACTTTTTCTATTGTGTCGGTTTCTCATGAACTTATGAACCTGATTTTTTTCAAGTTGCAAAAAGTCAAATTCTTTAGATGAACTTTCTCATTTATGCAAAAACATACGTTGACTAAATGAGTTGTTAGTCAATTATTAATTATTATTTGTATGATCATATAAAGTGATATGATATAAATTAGATGTCAGCTAGTAATATTAAAAGACAAAATAAAACGATGTTGTCTTGTTTTGCTGAGTAAAGAAAAAAAATCAAATTATTTTGGAATCTTTAACATTAGAATTAAATATTTTTTTACCAACTAAAAAATCAGAGATCATCTGGTAATGTTGAAAGACAAAATAAAACGAAGTAATTTCATTTTGTGGTAAGGAAAAAAAACCAAAATTATTTAAAATCCTTAACATTAGAATTAAATCTTGAAATTTTTTACCGACTAAAAGATCAGAGATCAGATGGTAATATTAAAAGACAAAATAAAACGATGTCATTTCATTTCCTTAAGTAAGGAAAAAAACCGAGACTATGTTAAATCCCTAACATTTGAATTAAATCCATAAAATTTTTACCGAGTAAAAAATATGCAATTCATTTGTGTTCGGTAATCAAGCGATTACACATCACCATGGCTTACTTAGCCACATCACTTTACATGTATCATACAAATAGATAATTAATAGTTGGTTACCAACTCATTTACTCAACGTGTGTTTTGGCACAAATGAGAAACTTTGTGTAGAGAATTTGAATTTTTTATACTAAACTTGGAAAAATATTAGGTCTATAAGTTCATGTATAAATCGGCACCACGGAAAAGGTTCAGTGAGAAATTGACCATTTTTCTGCCAAATCATCTTTGGAGTATGCCACATAAGACGTGTCGTAAAAACAGACTATTAACGGTTGACTAACAGTCCGTTTGGTCAATCTGTATTTCGGCACAAAAAAAAAAAGTTCGTGTAGAGAATTTGAAATTCTTACACTAAACTTTGAAAAATATCAACCTCAAAAATTCATATAGAATTCAACACGAAAGAAAAAGTTTAGTAAAAATTTGGTTCACAACAAAAATCTAATTAGTTTTCCAAGCTTGCAGGAGACGCATAATAATTCATTCATTTGAGAACTGAATATTTTTGTTTATTACTCATAATATTTGTCTTTAACTGAGTTGACAGAAAATGAATAAAAAAAATTATGTTGTCGTTACAAACATTTCTTGTTTGTCGTTCAGAAAAATTTGTCTACAATTGTGAAAAAAAGGACAAAGAGATGGTTCTTTGTTAGAAAACATATATTTATATATATCTATATATTTATTTATTTATTTCGAACTTAACTTTTATTAATTCAACTCATAGAAAAGAAGCAATGAAATAAAAGAATTTAATCTAAATCTACAGCAATTTAATTTTGTATGAGGATGGTGAAAATACATCATTATTATTATACTAACTGCTGGAAAACAAAATCAATTTCTAAGGACAAGTACTTGGATATATTCCATAAGATGAAGCAACTTGAAATTTATAATTAGATGTTAACCGGATAACTAGTGTAATTAAAACCGGCCGAGATGCTCAATATCCACGGAGAAGTTTATTTTGTAGTACACTAGTTAGCTGTACATGGCATGTACTATGATTCCTTCAACTTAATCAATTTTTTTTTTGTAACTCTAATCAGTATTTATTTTGCTAATTTAATATTGATTCAATTTGAATTCAAATATCTTGGATAATGCATAGAGATGGGAACCTAAACCAAAACAATATATTATATATGTAGTAATAAAATAATCATTCATTCAATGACCAATCTTAAACCATTGACCTAAATTTCAAGAAAGAGAATCTCCAAGTTGTCTTTAAACTTACAACTCTTTCTTTATTTGTTATATTTCAATGTCTAAATCCAAACCATTGACCTTAGGTCAGTAGTAAATATTATACTACGATATATTTGCAAGTTGCTGACCCATAAATAATTAATAAGTCAATTAAAATTATATTTATGTAACCTTAGCAAATATATGAACTCTTCGTCGCAATGCATATAAACTAGTGTTCAAAAAGTTAGCCTAGGACTAGACAGATTTAAGCGTTCCAGTTATAGTATATATAGATGAATAGGATAAGGTATATTTAAGCGTTCCAGTTTTAGATATTTATCGATATATAGGTGTATATATATTTAATATGTGGCAAAAGATGGAAAATATTAAGTGACAATTTAGGAGCGGGTACAGAGAGTGAATACTCAAAAAAATTGTAATATTTGTTATTTGTTCTATTTTAGTCGAATATTTGATTTTGTGAATTGTTTTGATCCGAAAATTTTTGGATATCAGTTTTTTCTCAAATATTTGCGAATAATTTGCTCCGATCCGTTTTTAATATATTAACAAAGATATAATACGTAAAAATGACAAAAAATATATTAAAAACCAATGTCAATATAATTTTTTAACCCAAAATAAATACTTTTTCAATATAAATTTTTAAAAAGCAAATATAGCTAATTGTTAAGGATTAAAAACTTTTAATCAAACTAGATCCAAAAACAAAACTCATAATATATCACATGACGAAAAATGATACCATCATAAAAGTAAAATAAAAAACAATAAAATGGTACATGTTATTCATCTTCAACTATATAAATATAGACAACACTATCTATATTATAATATATGAATACATAATTAAGCTTTAGATATATTTATATTAAGAAACAAATGGGAGCGGATATCCAGTCTTTTGAAAATACGATATTTGATATTTGTTTTATTTTTAACAGATATTAGATTTTGTTATTTGCTTTGCTCCAAAACTTTACAAATATCCAGAATTTTCGGATCGAATTAAAACAAATACTTGATCGAATCGGATTTTACAGATATTTTGTCCACCCCTATGCAAGGCTTGGTTACTCCATAGGTATAGGTTCCACGTCTAAAAAACATAGATTTTAGCTTTATTAAGACGAATCTACTTTCATCTTTTTCTTTTAGAACAAGATTTTAATTCTAATTTTGGCGCCGTCTCTATTTTTTCTCCTCTAAATTTTTCCGTTTTTATTTATTTTTCTCTTGAAACTTTACTCTCTGGTGATAGATCTATAAAAAAGTTCAGTATTCGATTTTAAAATCTCCAAAAGACATGAAATTTTGACATCATCATTTTTTTTGGCTGAATAGTAAAAACCGCCACGATTCTTAATCGTCTATTGCCTAACCGGCGATTATGCAACTGCCACAGCCGCGTATTTGAACAAGACCTAGAACTATGTGTAAAATGGATAATTCACTTTATTATAATTTTAAATATATATATATGTATTTTTTTTGGTCGGGTATATATATATATATTCTAATATAATATTTCAATTATACTCAAAAGTATTCTTTAATTATTCACTAAATATTTATTTATTATTTATTTATTTTGTTAACATTAGTAATTGGAACAACAAAGCTTGATCTATGACTAAATGTTCCAATTGAAAAACACGGAATTCGAACTCACCATATTATGCTTAACTAAATCAGGGACAAATACCACATTCACTAATTATTTTTGATACATGAAATACATATAGATAATTATCAATAAGTTAATATTGTATTATAGAATATCATTAAATGTACGTCAGAAGTTTAAAATCTGAGAAGATCATTTACAAGTTTTTTTTCTTATTAAACTAGATTTAATATAAATCAAAACCCATATAAAAACAAGACCACCGTATTAAATTTCAGGTCAAGATCTTGTCTATCTGTCTTTGTGAGTCTGAGAGACATGTTAGTATACTGACCCTTTTGTTCACTCTTTGTCTGAAACGATCAAAAGTTTTCTTCTTGTTTCGTAATTCTATTAACCGTTGATTTATTGCTTTGTTTAACAGTTTGTGGCCATATGAACATAAACTAATTACACTGGAACTGAATTAAAGAAACTTATCGCTAATTAGCAGAATATTAATTAATACAGTTGACCAAAGACTTTTCATTGTCTAAATTTATACTAATAAAAAGAAGGTTTTGAGGTCTCTCAAGCCATCCACCTCACTTTTTAAAATCTCTTAGATTATTGCCATATCAGCATTGATATAATAACTTTAATATTTAGTAAATTAAAAAAATGAAAAGAAAAAAAAAATTAATTTAAAAAAATTATTACATTGAAAATAAGAAATTTCAAAGATAATAAATAAATAATTCATCGAGACACTGAGAATTCAAAAGGTTTCTCGAAGTCATTAGTTTTATTATTGAGAGGATATGTAAAGTCATTATATTTTCAAAAATAATAAAAATGATGGGATACAATCACAATTTTGACATAAAAAATAAATAAAGGTGTGAATGTTAGGGGTTACGACATTGGAGAGTAGAGATGACATTGCATCATGAATTCCTAAAAGGAAAAGGGAAGCTAAGTAAGAGATCTTATAAGAAGCATGACAAAACAAGACATATTTTTCCTATTCTGCTTTGTGATCGTAATCTTAAAGCGAAGGTATAGATTATACTTTTACTAATCATATTTTAGTTGTTGTTGTCCTAAAATAATCCTATACTTTTTGTATCCACAATTTTATATTTCCCAGAAAAATTCGAGATCATATTTTGGGTTTATTTAATTTTGTTAGATTCGGTAATGATACATTTTTTTGCTCTATTTTCATATACATGAGAGAATATTTTTTTATTTAATCTTCTGTTGGTCTTTAATCTGATTTGTGTCTCAACGATGTTGTAGGAAAACATAAGCCGTAATGTTTAATATAATTTTGGTTCATTCCTCTAGATCCAATATTTCACATGGAAATG
>OVAX01003476.1:0-19415 GCA_900406405.1 Lepidium africanum | reverse complement strand
AACACACCTTTTCTCTAAAATATTAATTTAATATTGCTAAGAAATTATTCTTAAGAAACTCTCTTTAATCATGCTCTAAGTCTCTCGTCAATACAATAACAATATTTTGGGGATATTTCAATATACTATTTTTTTCTACCATTAATTAAAAACACTATTTTCATCTACTTTTTGAATATACCAGTTTTTACGTAAATTATAATTATTAATATTTTAAAATGTTTGATAAAGTTCTATGTGATCTTAAGATTCAAATACTTTGTAATTATTTTTTTTATTTTTTTGTCCAACTGACATACTAATCTTTAATCTCATTCCTACTACTGCATATAGGGAGTTTGATCATTGGTGCATGAAGATTTGTAAAGAGAGCATTGTCACTGGCCCACCAGTCTCTGGCTAAATATTTTATTGTCAATTTAAGAATTTTTAATTAATATATTTTACAAATATCAATATAATATTAATATTCTATCTAAAAAAAATTTCCAACTTAACTCATTATATTAAATCAAACAGAAAACCAGTGTTGGGATACATAATCAACAAAAGTCTAATTCTTAGAAAGCTCTTTAACATTACGGGTCAGGAAATCTGTTTTGTGATTTTTAAATTTAAACTTATGTATAATAAATCTTGTTAGATAAGTGATTTTATTTTATAATTTATTAATAAAAATAAAATTATAAGAATATACAAATATACAAATTATTTAAATACTTTCAAAACTATTGAGAATTGAAATTAATAGAATAAACATTGAACCACTCACTAAGATACATGTGTCTCGTGAGAAATATTTTTAAGGGGTTTTCATAGCTCTCAAATGAGAAATAATTATCACCCCTTTTCGATCAATAATAATAATAATAATATTTATTATTATTGTTCTTGATTTATTTTAATGATGAGAGATTCTCACCGTAAATAAGCTTACATATCAGCCAAAAAATAGGTGACTCAGTTGGCTTATCTCTAAGTTCAAATCCCACCAGCTCTGGTTAGAGCAATTTGGTTAGAGATCGAGTCTTTGTCAATCCCATTAACAAAATGAATGAGGTTGGTTGAAAAAAAAAAAAAAAAATCTTCCATATCAACGAGTTGACATGCAGCATACTTGGGCCTAGGAGGGAAAAATCGACAATGATTCTATGGCCCAATAAATAGCATGAATAAAGAGAACCACACTTGTTAAGTATTTTTTGTCTTCGTTTTATTTAGTTTTTTTTTTTTCGGTCAACAATTAATCATTTGACAGATAAAGCTGATCGGTCCATAGCCTAAATATTCTAACTGCAGCAGGAGGAATTCGAACTCACCATCTAATGTCTAGTTAGATAATTAACAAACCAACTAAAAGTTAGGTAGAAGTTTTCAAATAATTAGATTTTTGACATATTTTATCTATTTTTACCATTTTGCCCTTAGTATATAGATATTGAAAGAGTTAAACGGTTATTATTTTTTATACATTGATAAGATATAAGTTATAGTACACATGTGTTAAATGAGTTAGATATATAATATATTTGATAATTAGTTAAGATATAAGTTGAATAGATAAAAATATTATTTACTCAGTAACAACATATGATAGTTATCGTGTACAAACAACATAATTGCAGTCTATATAATTGTTTACCATATAATATATATGTTAGATGTACACAGATTTATGTACATAGTAAATAAAAATATAACATGGTAACAATATATGTTTTACGGTACATAGAAAAAAACATAAATAATCAACATATCTATTTTTTTTGTTTAACATATGTAATAAATATGTTAGAGGTGTACATGTATATGCATACAGACAATATAAAACTTGAACAATTATCACTTTGGTTATACTGTTACAAGGGCACATTGGGTATTTTTTGAAAAATTTACACTAAATCTAATTTTTTGAAAACTTCTACCTAACTTTTATTTTTTTGAAAACTTATATATATTTGTTGTAGTTTCTCTAAAGAGAACCACACTTGTTATGTATTTTTTGTCTTCATTTTAATTAGTTTTTTTTTCAGTCAATAATTAATCATTTGACCGATAAAGCTGATTGGTCCATAGCCTAAATATTCTAACTGCAGCAAGTGGAATTCGAGTTCACCATCTAATGTCTAGTTAGATAATTAACAAACTAACTAAGCTACATGCATCTTAGTTTCAATTAGTTAACAAGGTCTTCTAAAGTATAGGGAACCAATTCTGCATTTTTCCATGTTTCGTGCATTGTAGGAGTGGTGCATCACTTCATCATTCTTTCTTTTTGTCAACATTGGATCGATAAGGGCCGATCCATAGCCTAAAGTCCACCCCTAAAATCCTTTTTTTAAGTTACCATAATGCAGCAGGTAAAAATCAAACCTTGATGCCAAATCATTAGCTGGATCATCATTAGCTGGATCATTCTTGTATTCTCTATTCTATATAAATCAGAAAATTTAAAACAAGAGGAAATGTTTATTGCCCAAAATTATATTGAGTGTTTTATGCTTTGTTGAGCTCTAGCGAGATCTCTAAATTTGGAACTACAACGAAAGTGGCTTAAAAGCCTTTCTAGAAACTACCCACAAACTTCCATGCTTACACCCAACAAAGACACAATCCCATTTGTCCTAAAACGTAGCAGAGACCATGAAAACAGAACAATAACTGAAATCTAACATAACAGAAGCTAAACATCTCTGACAACAAATTCGAGGCTTTAAAAATCTCCTTGTTTACATAATTGGTCTTTGAATGTCCTATCAATGTACACGATCACCTGAAGAAATGATGTCAAAATCATCAGAACATATGAGCTTGTAAGGCGAAAAAACATGTTACAAAAAGTCTCTCTTTTTAACAGAGTTGTCATTTCGTCGAACACTTCATAGGCATTGTTCTGTTTACAACTAATACATTACAGAAATAAATCCTTGACAAACAAAAATANATTGTTCTGTTTACAACTAATACATTACAGAAATAAATCCTTGACAAACAAAAATAGCTTAAATAGAGAATCAAAAAACACAATTTGGGTCGTTGACTAATCTCACAATAATCATCTTAATTCATACTCTTATCTTTTCACTAATGACGAATTTTAATAAGGAACAGATTACGTTTCAAAGTTTATCTACAGATCTGCTGAAATCAAGAATGGAAGATAAAGCTCCGAAAGCAAAACATGTATCACCTGAATCTCTATTACTCTATATTCTCAATGATTTTTCGTTTATAAATTCACAAAAGCTCGACCCATGTTTGCGTAAAACCGTTTATGCTGGTCACTGTGAAAACACGAATTCAGATGCGTTTAAGCTTCTGGGTAGAATGAATTTTGCAAAAATTGGAAGCTTTACTACAGGATCTAATGTTACAGTTCCTTTGATCAATGAAGTTGTTGCTAAAGACAATGACTTTGATACTCGGTGAGGACACGAACCTTGTAGATAGTGTTCGTGTTTGAAACATCTGAGACTAAGTTACATGAATTTTGGGCACATATGTAGGAATAAATCTGTAATTGTTGAGTCAAGAGTGGGATTAGATGTTGAGCATCTTCTGAAATCTGCATTAGCTGGAGGAATTTCATGTGCATTCTCTGCTTTTCTTATGCATCCAGTGGACACTGTGAAGGTATAATCTAGGACTTAGATTTGTTGTTTTAGTCCTTACGAGATTGTTCTTAGTATTGCTCTTTAATCATAGGACACAAGTTCAGACATCAACATCGTTTTAGTGCTTATGAGATTGTTCTTATAAACTCAAATTTGCTCATAAGTTCACATTAACAACATTGTTTTAGTGCTTATTGGACTGTTCTTATTGGCTCATTTGTACTCTCTAATCATAAGACTCAAGTCCAGTCATTAGCAACGTTGTGTTAGTGCTTGTGAGATTGTTCGTATTAGCTCATCTGTGCTCTTAAATCATAAGACATAAGTTCATGCATCAACAACATTGTTTTTAGTGCTTATGAGACTGTTCTTATTAACTCTTATCTGCTATTTGATTATAAGAGACAAGTTCAGGCATCAAACATTGTTGTAGCGCTTATGAGATTGTTCTATTTAACTCTTTTTTGCTTTTAAATCATAAGACTCAAGTTCAGGCATCAACAACATTGTTGTTTTACTGCTTATGAGATTGTTCTTATTAACCCATCTTTACTCTTTAATCATAAGACACAAGTTCAGGCATCAACAACATTGTCATTTCTGGAAATTCTGTCAAAGATTCCAGAGATTGGTGCTCAAGGTTTATACAAAGGCTCTGTTCCTGCTGTTGTTGGTCAATTTGCAAGGTTTTACATCTTCCTATCACATTTTGAGATTTTTCTTCTTGGCATCATCGTAATTTTATATCTTAGTTTGTACATTTTTCAGCCATGGTGTACGAACATGTATATATGAAGCAAGTAAACTCGCATTACCGCTTGTTGCTCCTACTCTACTCGACATCCAAGTTAGTTATTAAGAGCTCATTCCTAATTCATGCAACATTGTGTTTCATTCTTTGAATCTTTGATTTAATTCTTGATTCTGTAGGTTCAGTCAATAGCATCCTTTCTTGGCACGGTTTTAGGGACGACACTGCGAATACCGTGTGAGGTGTTGAAACAACGGTTACAAGCCAATCAATTTGATAACATATTGGAAGCTACGGTTTCAACTTGGCATCAAGAAGGACTCAAAGGACTTTTTCGTGGGACCGGTGTAACCCTTCTACGCGAAGTTCCCTTCTATGTTGCTGGCATGGGACTTTACAACCAATCAAAGAAGGTAATCTTGAAACATATCTGTGGTTTGATAAAGAACTATAACAGAAAGAAATGGCTGGATTTGAAGGTGGTGGAGAGGCAATTAGGGAGAGAGCTAGAGCCATGGGAGACTGTAGCGGTTGGAGCTTTGTCCGGTGGTTTCACTGCAGTCCTCACAACGCCCTTCGATGTCATTAAAACAAGAATGATGACAGCTCCACAAGGAGTGGAATTGTCGATGTGGATGGCTGCTTATTCCATTATCACACATGAAGGTCCTCTGGCTTTTTACAAAGGAGCTGTTCCACGGTTCTTCTGGACCGCTCCTCTCGGTGCCTTGAACTTAGCTGGCTATGAACTTCTTCAAAAGGCTTTGACGACACCTCTGAATCAAACAGTGCATCACGACTGACTTATCTGCAACTGCATTATAATTTTTTCACATGTAATTGATTGTTGACAGTAGCTTTGACTACAACCTCTTAGATTCTTTACTTACAATCACTTTTCCTGTAAATTCCAAACCCAATCATTATTCAGAGACAAGAACAGGCATTTACAAATTTAAACACAAGACCAAAGTCTTTTTTTGGTCTCACTGTCATTCTCGAATTTGTCACTTCATTAGTCAAGCAGTTGTATAGATAACCAATATAAAAGAGTTGGTGNTAGTCAAGCAGTTGTATAAAAAACCAAAAAAAAAGAGTTGGTGAAAAAAAAAAAAAAAAAAAACCAATATAAAAGAGTTACAGTAAAACAAACAAAACCCAAAATATCATTCCTTGTACTCTAAGTAATATATGCAAAAGCAACAGCTAATACTGCAAGTCTAATGTTGTTGTTCAAAACAGATCTTAAAGCCTCATTCGTTTGTTCTCCTTAGAAGCTGACCAAATCTTCAACATCACACCTGTTGCTTCTTCGAGTGTGGCCTTACGATCGGCTTCATAGTTCCACAGTTCACTAAAAACATAGCCACCACTCGCATTGTAATCTTCCATCTCTCTTTTTGCTCTCACGATTTCATCAAACACTTCTTCTCCATATTCATTCTTCAACTTAGAAAGCTTTTGATCGTTTTCATCCACCACTCTCTGCATTTCACATTTCAAATCTTAAGATAATACGTCAGAGGAAAGATTACTTTTCAAAAGTAGAGCAAGAATTAGAATTTCAAACCTTTGGTGTTCCATCAGATGCATCGATCTTAAATGGATACCATTGTACGTCTCCTATATCTCTTTCCCATACAGAACACAAATGCATTGCTTCAGTTTCTGCTCTTGATGAGTTTGAACATCTTCTTTGCTTCATCACTGCAGCCAAAAACGGTTCGAGGTTTAACTGTCCCATTCTCTTCACTCTTATATTCTCCTTTCTCACTAATTCTTCATTAGAGTTCCAGAACTACACAAGTAATTTCACCAGTTGAACAATAATCACTAAACTTTGAAACATACAGATTCAGAGTATCTTCCCCTTCTCACCATGATCATCTCTTTACGAGCATCTTGATACTCATCGTTCGTCCTGCGTTCTTTTTGTGTCAGAGTTACCATTTTTTTTTGCAGATCTATTTCTCTTGCTTCAATCTCTTTCTGAATATTAGTCTCCTTTATACTGGTAGCGCCTTTTAAGATCTTTATCTCCAACTCTAGTTCCAGCTTTTCATTCAATTTCGCTTTCCTATTCCTCATTTTCTCATAGAGATTCTCCATCTCTTTCTGCAAAAATTGAACATCAAAGATTAATTAATACATGTTCATGGTTTTTAGATCCACCTAAGAACTACTTACCTTGTGCTTTAAGGCAAGTTTTGCAGCTTCATCCTCTACTTCATTATAAATCCATAAAGCATTCTGATTCTAGAAAACAAAATAACAGATTTTTTTATTTATCTTGTGATCTAATAAATTCTAATTATATCATAAAAGAAAAACAGAATTACCTTTTGGATTTTACGTTTCAGTTTTTCCTTTTCTTCTTCATTTATTTTTGCTTGTTGCTCATTTTTTCTTGCACGCTCTTCCAATTTCTCATTCTCTGCTTCTAGTTCTGCCATAGATTGTTCATGTTCTTGCAGAATCTGTTGATAAAACCCTTTCATTTTCATGTTCGTCGCTTCAATCCCTTCTCATCAAAAAGACACAAAATTAACTTACATCATTTCAGCAAAAAAAAAAAATTATATTTGAAGTTTCTGTTTACCTTCTTCATGGATTTTGTTAAGCCAATAATTATCAAGTGTCATCTTCTCCAAAACACTAGATATCTCAAGAAATTTCTGTTCAAGCTCTTGGGTGCATTTCTTATTCATCTCAATTGTTTCATACATGCTTTCAACAAGCTGATCTGATTTTCTCTTCTCTTCTGCTTCAAATAGTGAAACACTTTTCAGATCTCCTCTCTTCCTAAGTTTCCTTCCAACAACGTCATTTCCATTATAATCGTCTTCTCTTGCAGCCCATCCATAAAGCTTATCATCTCTCAAACGAACATCTAAAGACACAATAAAAGTTCAATGTAAGAAACCAATGATTTTTAAAACAAAAATACTAAACAAAAAATCTTAAAAGCAAGTCTTACTATGTTTCCAATCTCTCTTCCCATGGCGGTCTGATAGAAACATCCTTTCGAATCTCATAACGTTCTCCAATCCTTGAAAGTCTTTGTTGAATTCCACCATTGCAAAACCTGAGTGTCCTTTAGAGTACCATATAGGTTCGACTCTACTTATATTAAAGCCTTTTGCAATGAGGTCGTCTCTTAGCTTTGCACAACTTCCACCAATTCTCCGACCGGTGTTATCTATTTGGGTTGGTACATTCGCCAATATACCCGTCCATGGGCACACATACTTTACTTCTGAACCCATAGAGAAGAATCAAATGCAGAGATAAAACCTGCAGAAAATCAACATTTAAGACTTATAATCAACAGTTAAGAAAAATTAAGATGTTAACACTTACGGATACTTAGAAAACATTGTTTTCAAAACAATATGTTCAACCTATTGATTTTGTCTAAGGAAGCAAACAGTAGCATTGAAGCAATCCTCGTTTGGAGAAATGTACAATTAAAAGTTGAGAAAAAACAAGATTTTGAAACATTTAAAAACTTAAAAATTCAGGAAAAAGACAAAAAAAATTTACATATTGTAAACAAGCAAAGTTTCATACACTAATTTATGGTGATCTTAATGTATATGTGAGTTTTATTAATATAAATACAATAAAACCTTAACAAATTTATAACGTTGAGATTTTATAATTTTAATATTGTATGGTAAATATTAATTTATTTATAAATTGATATTTATTATAGATATATTTGTAAAAAAGATACATTCTGTTTTTATAGATATTTGATTTCCTTTGTAAGTACTCGAATTTTTTGTAATTAAAATCAATTCAGTCATTATTTTGATATATTATAGTTTTACTTTATTAGATCATATTAGTCGGCCTTATATAAGTAATCATAAAGTTCAATTCAATACTAAGTTTCTTCACTATTTATTACATTTAGAATTTCCAAGTTTATCTTTATCAACCAAAAAACTCTAAGTCCAACCGTTACATTATATAAAATGTGTGTCCAAATCATGGTAGATAAAAATATGTGTACGAATCTTAGACTTTGCTTCCCCAAATCAATTTCGAAACAAAACACAATGAATAGCGAGAAACATAAACAAAAGTTATAAACTTCAAAGATTGATTAAACTGCCAAAACATGAGTGAAACTTTGGACGAAACATGAGTGAAAACACAGACATTTCTGATTGTCTCTTTTGTTTTTTGGACCAAACTTTTGAAGGCGAATGAGCCTATTAGTCAAAAAACTCTTTGCTTTCATCAAAAATTAAAATAAAAAAGGAAAACTTGCTACATATAACCAAACCGCAACAGATGCTTAAAACCCTAACAATCTCAGAACTTTGGTAAGAAAACAGAGTCATATCTTAAATCCCAAAGAAAAAATGACCATGTAGAGGCATCAACATTCAAATAAAAAGGCTAATGCTTCTTTTATCAACAAAAAAGATAGAGGTAATGTGTCTCAAAAACAGCCATTTGCTTAGGAGATTTTCAGAGACTAACCTGGAAACTGTGAGATTGACAAAAGATTGTGTCTAGGAAACGATCGTTGGGAAGAGAAGCGTAAAGAGCAAACAGGTTAAACCAAGCGTCCTTTGGTGCGCGAGACTAATATTACCTTGGGAATGTAAAAATTTCAATTAGAGCTTAAATCGATATTTGAAAGAGAGAAATCTTCACAACGCAGAAGAAGAACAGAAGAGACTAACCTGAAAACTCTGAAACTGACCAAAGATTGTCTGTAGGAGACGATTGAGAAGCTTAAAGAGCAAACACAGAGATCACTGAAGCGTCACAACTAGACTAATACTTGGAAAGGAAAATAATATATCCAATTTGACTTTTAAGTGTTTTTTTCCAAAAATAGTAAGGGCCACATATTGGCTCCATTAAGAAGAGACAATTTAGACATCAGCCCATTTCTATTCTAATTGACTACTTTAATGATATGTAAATTAAAATTTGGACGGACAAGTAGTTTATTTCCCCATTTTAAATCCGACCACAGTCAACCGACTTGGAGATTAAGAAGATTGTGGGTTCTTAAGATTATCAATGTTATACATTTTATATGGTTTAATAACCATTTCATTTTGGTTTTGGATTGGTTTGTTCCGGTTTATGATAGAGTACAATTGTATATATTTGAAATTTGGATTTCTTATTACGATGATATGAGAATAACATAATACATTTCAAATATCTTCATTCTGTTTTGGTAATATGGTATCAGAGCCATTTTCGCCTAAAATTTCAAATTCTCATCCAATTTCTTCCGATTGAAGCTTGAATTCGTCTTCTATCTTTCTTTTCGACCGATTAATTGCTTCGATTAGCTCAAATTGAAGTTGAAATGGTGAAGAAAGGAGGAAAAGCTCGAATGAACTCAATCCATGGTAATGAAGACTCGGATCTTCAATTGAGTCGTGAAATCTTCTCTCCGATAGTACCTGTAGCTGCGATTCGAAGAGAAACTACGAATATGAGGACGTCTCCTCAAAATCGTGTTGAATCGGACATCGACTCCTTCGATAATAGTCATAGTCCTTTCTTCCTTTATTTTGCAGATCATATAGGTTTGAATATTGTTTCTCATATCTTAGATGGAACAAATTACAATAGTTGGTTAATAGCAATGAGGATTAGTCTTGATGCAAATAATAAATTGAGATTCGTTGGCGAAACCTTGCCTCGACCAGCTGATGATCATCGTACATATAAGATATGGAATCGATGCAATAGTATGGTCAAATCATGGCTATTAAATGTCGTCAATATTGAAATCTATGGTAGTATTCTCTATTATGAAGATGTTGTTGAGATGTGGAATGATTTGTATAGGAGGTTTAAGGTCAATAATCTTCCTCGACGTTATCAGTTAGAACAGTCTGTGATGACTCTTAAACAAGGAGGACTGCTTTATCTTCTTATTATACTCAGAAGAAGACACTTTGGGAACAACTTGCAAACACGAAATCACGTTCGGTTAAGAGATGTGACTGTGATCAAGTGAAAAAGCTTCTTGATGAACCAGAAACCAGTAAGATTATACAATTTTTGATGGGATTACATGATGAGTTCAGTAACATTAGAGGACATATATTGAACATGAAACCAAGACCAGGTTTAAATGAGATATATCACATTCTGGATCAAGATGAAAGTCAACAAGTAGTTGGAGCTGTTGATAAATTTGTCCCACAACATTCTGTTTTCAGACTCAGACTATATCTTCTAAAAGTTCAAATGTTCTTCTTGCTTATGGAGGCAATAATCATAAGCCGAAATGTTCTCACTGCTCTAAATCTTGTCATACAGTTGACAAATGTTACAAACTCCATGGATATCCTCCAAGACATCCTATGAGAGGCAAGAAAACGTCTACACAACCTTCAGTTGTAGCTGCTAATGTTAATCTCCTACTTCTCAACAAAACTCAGAAGAAAATCTATCCAAAGAACAAATCCAAGGTCTGATTTCTTATTTGAGTTCTAAGCTTCAGCCTCCTAGTGTTACACCATGATACTTCAGTTGTTTCGACTTCAACCTCTGGTCCGGTAGTCTCACAGATTTCCGGTACCTTCCGTTCCCTTTACACTCATACTAAGAACTTCTATGCCATGCTTAACTATTCCTTATCTTGTGGAACTGAGATGTCTAGTGATACTTGGGTAATAGATTCAGGGGCTAGTCATCATGTTACTCATCATAGGCATCTTTATAGAGATTATCATAGATTAGAGAACACCTTTGTCACTTCCAAATGGGTTTACGGTTCAAATAGAGGGAACTAGCTATATTCAATTATCTGATGCTCTCTCTCTGCATAATGTTTTGTATATTCCTGATTTCAAATTCAACTTATTGAGTGTTAGTGTTCTGACTATAACTTTAAATGCTGAAGTTCGTTTCAATGCTATTGATTGTTATATTCAGGATCTTACTCAGGAGTTGATGATTGGTCAAGGTAAATTGGTGTCCAATATTTACCTGCTGCATACAAAGCATAACTGTGGTATTGAGTCTGCTTCCAATCTTGGTCCCATTTGTTCTAGTTTCAACCTTACTGCTTCTACTTGGCATATGGGTTTAGGTCATCCAGCAATGACTCAAATAGATTTTTTATCTGATGTTTTATCTTTGCCAAAACGTGTCAATAAACATCATATTGATCCTTGTCATGTTTGTCATCTGTCAAAGCAAAAACATTTACCTTTTACATCTCGTCAGAACATATGTACTAAAGCTTTTGAATTGACTCACATTGATACTTGGGGTCCTTTTTCTGTGCAAACTGTTGATGGTTTCAAGTATTTCCTTACAGTTGTAGATGATTTTAGTCGTGCTACATGGGTTTACTTGCTTAAACAAAAATCTGATATTTTGCATGTTTTTCTAGGCTTCATACAAAGGATAGAAACCCAATTCCATTCTAAAGTCTGTTCTGTTCGATCTGATAATGCATATGAACTTCAATTCACTGATTTCTACTTGAACAAAGGCATTAAAGCATATCACTCATGTCCTGAAACCCCTGAACAAAATTATGTAGTAGAGAGAAAGCATCAGCATCTTTTGAATGTAACTAGGACTCTTCTATTTCAATCTCGAGTTCCTTTGGATTATTGGGGCGATTGTGTTCTTACTGCTACTTTTCTTATAATAGATTACTATCCCCAGTTCTAGATATGAAATCTCCTTATGAAAATTTAACAAATCAATCACCAGATTATCATTCTTTATGAACTTTTGGATGTTTGTGTTATAAATCCACATCAAAGAAGGGTAGAAACAAGTTTGAACCTAGAGCTAAGGCTTGCCTTTTCTTGGGTTATCCTAGTGGTTACAAAGAATATAAGCTTTTAGATTTAGAGACATTCTCAGTTTCTATTTCCAGGCATGTCATTTTCTATGAGGATATTTTTCCTTTTGCTGATTCTAACATTCCAGAACAGCTAAGGACCTTCCTTCCTCATCTTCCTTTGCCTTCTCATAATCCGGATGCTCATCCTCAGCCTTCTCAGGCATCATCCTCTAGTGCATCTCCCCATCTAGACGTGACACTTCTAGAGGAACCACTTCCTTCTGAACTGGTACCTCACAGACCACGAAAACCACCTTCCCATGTAAAAGACTTTCATTGTTATAATACTACTAGTACTCATATAACTACACCTTACCCACTTGACAAATTTATTTCTTATTCGTACTTATCTGAGCCTTTTCGTGCCTTTGTTAATTTCCATACCTGCAACCTATTAGAAGCTCTGAAGGAGCTTATATGGTGTGATGTTATGGGGTTGGAGGTTGGTGCTTTAAAAGGACAAATACTTGGACTGTTTGTGAATTACCTGCAGGGAAAAAGGCCATCGGATGCAAGTGGATATTCGCTATTAAGTTTAACGGTGATGGTACTATTGAGCGTCACAAAGCTCGTTTGGTAGCTAAAGGGTATACTCAACAAGAGGGTATCGATTTCCTTGACACTTTCTCACCTGTTGCTAAGATGGATACTGTGAAGCTCATCCTTTCTCTGGCTCCTAAACTGAAATGGTCACTTACTCAATTAGACATTTCCAATGCCTTCTTGAATGGTGATTTGGATGAAGAGATATATATATGAAGCTTCCACCTGGATACTCTACACTTGAGGGGGAAGAATTTCCACCTAATGCCGTTTGCAAACTTCATAAGTCCATTTATGGCCTAAAGCAAGCATCTCGTCAATGGTTTCTCAAGTTTTCCACTACCTTACTTGACTTAGGATTTGAGAAAACTAATGGTGATCATACACTTTTTGTCAAGGAATCTGCAGGTAATTTTCTGGTGGTGTTGGTGATGTTGATGACACACTCATTGCTAGTACAAATGATGATGATGTAGTTGAATTGAAGACTGCTCTTAGTTCTATTTTCAAGCTTCGTGAATTGGGAACTCCACGTTTCTTCTTGGGCCTGGAGCTAGCTTATTCTTCTGCAAGAATTTCATTGAGTCAACGCAAATATGTTCTAGATTTGTTTGACCCCACGGGATTCAGTGGCTGTAAACCTTCAGCAACACCTATGGAACCCAACTTGAAACTGTCTAAATCTGATGGTTCTCCAATTGAAGATGCCAAACAGTATCGTAAGCTTATTGGCAAGCTTCAATACCTTACTATAACAAGGCCTGATATATGTTTTGCTGTCTCCAAACTTGCTCAATATTCTTCAGATCCTCGTGATTCTCACTTGAAGGCAGCTCACAAACTTCTCAGATACTTGAAAGGTACAATTGGTCTTGGTCTCTTTTACTATGCCGAAGCTTCTTTTGACATTCGTGGATATTGTGATTCTGATTGGGGAGCTTGCCCTAACACTCGTCAATCTGAAACTGACTATGCCATGTTTGTTGGTGGTTCTTTGGTTTCTTTGAAGTCAAAGAAGCAAGATACAGTTGCCTTAAGCTCAGCAGAAGCTGAATATCGAGCAATGTCTATGGCCACTAAAGACTTGATCTGGCTGACTGGAATTCTCAAGGAATTGCGTGTTCCATTTGCTCTTCCTACTTATCTGTATTGCGATAATACAACAGCTTTTCATATTGCTAGTAATTCTGTCTTTCATGAGCGCACAAAGCATATTGAGATGCAATGTCATAACATCCGTGAAAAGATAGAAGAAGGGTTGATCAAGACAATGTATGTGAAGACTACGCTTCAGCTTGCTGATGTGTTAACAAAACCATTGTTTCCTTCTCTCTTTCGTGATCTTACAAGCAAGATGGGTCTCCATAACATTTATGCAACTCCATCTTGAGGGGGAATATCAATGTTATACATTTTATATGGTTTAATAACCATTTCATTTTGGTTTTGTATTGGTTTGTTCTGGTTTATGACCGAGTACAATTGTATATATTTGACATTTGGATCTCTGATTACGATCAGATGAGAATAACAGAATACATTTCAAATATCTTCATTCTGTTTTGGTAACATTAAACAAGTTTCTTTCTTTATTCCTAGTTCTAATGTGTCAAATAAACTCTGAAATAAACTTTTTAAATTTTCTTTCTTTCCTGGAATATTTCTTCGTGTAAAAAATTGTTTTTCTTTTTAGCTGAAATAACACCTTATAGGGTAGATTTCAATCTTTATTTTTTCAACTAAAAAAGTGTTCACAATCTCTCAAAATCATATTGAGAATTTTAAACAAAAAGATTAGTTAACTTTTTAATAACATATGATTTCATAAGATTTTGACTAATTCTTGATTGAATAACAAGAGACTAATTCTTGATTGAATAACAAGAGACTGTAGATTATTTTAGATGATTTTATATAAATTCCAATTTCAATAACATAGGATTTGATAAGACTTTTAAAAATCATTAGTTCAATAACAGATAATTTAAAAAAAAAACCAAAATCTCCTGAAGTTTTACTTCCAATACACCCCCTTGACTAAAGTTTTTAATACGGTCATGGAAAGAATCAAGTGCAAATATTTGGTAAAACATGACACTACTAGGCAATATCTTAATATTGAAATACACAATTAGAACAACATAATAGATCTGAAGGTATTTGAAATGTATTATGTTATTCTCATATGATCGTAATCAGAGATCCAAATGTCAAATATATACAATTGTACTCGGTCATAAACCGGAACAAACCAATACAAAACCAAAATGAAATGGTTATTAAACCATATAAAATGTACAACATTGATATTTAATTGCTTAAAATTAAAACAAAATAGAAGACGAAATCATGGATCTCGCAGCCGTCGTCATCAACCTCTGTGGTAGTGAGGTGAACGTCGTCGTCATCAATCTCGCAGCCGTCATCATCAACCTCTGTGGTAGTGAAGTGGACACATATAACTTTTTTATATGTGTCTACGAAGAATCCTCCTTCATAAATCATATGAAATCTCACAAAACTTCATAATCAAATCTCTTCAAATAATCAAATTACTTGATTTTAAGAAAATTGAAAATTATCAACAAATCATCCAAATATCCTAAAACCTCACTATATCTTTTCAAATCACTTAAAATATAAATTCTTTTAAATCTTCTAAAAGTTTGGTTTCAATACACCCCCTAAGATTTTGTATCTATCTTTGGGGATATAATTGAGATGTTTACTTAATAATAGAACGAGATGGTGAGAAATCAACATCTTATTCTTTTTTTTTTTTTGTTAACGGCATTTTATTATTCATAATGTTTCTTACATTGGGATTGAAATGATAAAGAAAATACAACATCGGAAGTAACCGACTAAACTCAAACTCTTAAAAATCTCAACCTAGAGGAAGAGGTAAAGCTATTGCTTTGCAAAGATTGGAAATAGTAAACCAGTAAAACCGAGAAAACTATCCTTACCATGTCGAGCAGAAACATCACCTGATTCAGACCGGAGACGCAGTCGACCCAAACAAAATGCACGCTTCTGAAATCTTGATAACTCTGACGAATAAGACGAAATGGAAGGTGGTTGTGGTAGTCCTAGTCGTGACTAAAACTTTTAAGCAAAACAGAGGCTACACGTCCTTACTAAGACTCCGATCCTAAGCCATTGAGACTAGCGAACATAACCTCAACAGTACATAGAAGGAGGCATCAAAACCGCACTTAACTCCACTCGGGACAAATCCTAAATAAAAAATCTGAGAAGTAGAACCAACCTAATTGTAGAAACATGGTGTCCTCTAACATGTTCTAAGCAAAGGTGGCTTTAGCACTTAACTGAAATGTTTAGATGATTACCCGGCCATGTGTCCTTTCCGCCGCTAAAAACTCCGCCAATAAAAGACTTGCCTTGAGCTCACGGTTGAAACTCTGAAATTCTAGTCCTTATCCCATTTCCAAGCCGCGTTGTCCTCTCACGAAGCTGGATTTGAGACAGTGATAAGTGGAATTTTGAGTCGCCTTTGTTGGTTGATTTAATCGCTTTTTATTGCCTAAACTTCACCGGTCAGTGGCTCAAAAACCTCATAAGTCGATGTCCTCTGTCGACGTGAAGTAGAAGAGTCAATGAGACCACCACACGAGAATGTCGCGGCAGAGGTGACAATGAAGCTAGGCAGAGCTAGGTTAAGACCTCGATCTATGGCGCATTGGAGAGGCTGTTGAAAAGGGAAGACCACCGCTGAAGAGCTACAAGAAGAGGGAGCCCTTTTCCGGCGACGGTGAGACTCACCGACCGCCAGAAAAGGAGAAAACGATGCCGGAGATTAGATCTGCTATAGGAAGAGAGAGAGAAATTCGATGTGAGCAAAATTATTCAAAAAGAATCCAATCAACATCTTATTCATGTTCGTTACATTTTGACTACTAAAGGAATGACTACAATGGTTAGAGTTTCTTTACTTTTTGTGGACATCTATCTAGTACTTCTTAATATAATTTTTACATTTATTAGAAGATTCATGCATGAGTCATATATTCATTATTGTTTTACATTTTTTTTATTAACTATGGTTCTATAAATTTGGATAAAAGTATATATCTGAACCCAAACTAAATCCAACCAAAAAATTAAAAATACTTGAACAGTTTCTAAATCGATGGAACCAAAAACACCCAAAAAGAATATATCCGAATCCAAACGGATATCCGAAAGTCCATACCTAGTAGACATCTGTCTAGTAGAAGATTCATCACGCGGTGCCTGAGTCATATATTTTCTTATTGATTATGGTCATGATACAATTATGTGATTATTTGCTGCATATATAGAAAATAGTTTATTTTAGGTATGTATGAATTGTAGATGTGACGGTTAATATATAATATAACTCAACACTAATATAACATGTTAATTCTGTTAGATGTTAATAAATTAGTAAGTTCTTGTTGTAAATTGAGTATAATTTACATTCAGCATTTTGTATAAGCTAGCTTAACGCATGAATTTTTTTTTTTTTTTTGTCTACTGTGTTTCATATTTTAGAAACATTTTGGATCCATAATCTTTTGAAAACGCAATGGAAATATACATTCATTTAGCAGAGACCGTCTTCAACATCCTCATTCGATCATAAAAAAGAGGAATTTTCCATCAGTACTTTTCTTTAAGGATGTATTTTTAAGCTCAGTCCTAAAGTATCACAAGCTCAGCCTTTTATTTTTTGGGATATTATCCTATTTTTTTATTACTTTGTAATCGTATCAAAATTTGTTAAAACAGATGAAACAAGCAACATGACGCTGCAACAAGGCAATATAGACGGACAAGAGATGTAAACAATAGTGGAAAACAATTGATACCTAATACTACGGGCTATGGCCTAATAGAAAAATGTAGGAAATTAACTATAACAATAGCAATAAAACATACAACCTTACACCGTAACAAAGAGAATTAGGGAACAAACAAAACAAACTCATTGTTATAACTAATGTAGGAAATAAACTATAACAATAATGGTACTTTTGCCTTTGGCTTTTCATTATTCTAACTAATTTAAGATTATGCTATCTTGGGTTTGGTATTTTGGGTTTTGTTTGTTTTATTTAACCTTTTCTTCTTCTTTGGAAAAAATGAAGAACCCAAAATGTGATAGAAAGATGTAAAACCTCGCAAATTGACCAACAATAGCAGGAATAGAGCCTTTGTATAAAGTTGGTGATGGTTAAGAATCCAATTATAAGGTAACGTACGTTATAGGCAACATGGAGTAAAAAGCATTAAACGTAAAGAGTTGAAGAGAAGAATGATTGTGGAGTTAAAATCGAATTAAAGGAGGTAAGTTACATGTAGGACTTTAAATCGTAATGCATGGATATGTGAAGAGGTGAAATCAAAACAAATTTTGGAAACTGAAAGTAATTATTTTTAAAATCTTGTTAAATGGTAATATATTAATGTCTTCTTAAGCCTTTTAACCAAAAAAAAAACAAAAAAATTAATGTCTTCTTTTATTTCCAGAAAAAAACAAAAAAAACACAAAAGAACAAATTTTGGAAAATGAAAGTAATTAAAAATATTGAATAACATTGATCGTCTATAAGGTGTCACTACAAAAAAACATGTGTATTGCATCACTTATATTATATCATTTAAATAAATGACTCTATATAGAGTCATTTTTTGACAAATAACATATTATATGGTATTTAACATCATATAGAACAAATAACACTATTATTGCATCTTTTGCATCAGTTAAATAAAATTGATACAATTTAGTGTTGATTTACATCACTTATGAAACAATTGACGTAAAATATAAATTTATATCAGTTGAACAAACGATGTATCTAATCAGTATTTTTAACATCAATTAAAAATGATATTAATTTGGTTTCTGTTTTAAAATTAATACATATAAATATAATCAAAATTATTTACAATCGAAAAAATAAATTAACAAAATATAACTAAAACCACATGAAAATATACGTTACATTTTTTTACAACAACACACGTTACATTTAATCTTATTTTTTTTAGAATTTTAGATAATTAACAATTAAAAATTATAATTTTATAGAAATTTGAAATTACACCATAAATTCTAAATGAAAATAAATAAAAATAAAATTTTAATAATATAAATCTAATTTAATAGAAATGAGGTCAACAAATTTTCAAAAATGCTAAAATCATCTCTTCTAGATCCAGATTAGGATGAATTTGGCCGGATTCGGCATAGTATGTTTTGTTTAGATCAATACTACGTCGAATCATTTTTTCTTTTGTCTGTTTGATTACTCCATAAGATATAGTATTTTTAGTCTGAGTTTTCGCCTTCAGATTTTAAACTTTTTAGAATGCTAAAATTAGTTTTTAATCAGAATGAATTTGGATGGTTCGACATAAAATACTTTGTTTAGATCGAGTTTATGTCGAATCATTTTTTTGTCTTTTCGGTTACTCTAAAATTGCAAAGACAGTTTTCGTCTTGGCAATTTTCTCTCCTTGTTTTTAAGTAATTCTAGTGTGTTATAGTTAATTAGTAAAACTAAAGGAAGGAAATTTTGTTTCACAAAGTCCTATCCGTGCTTTTTTTATCACCAAGTCAAGATGAATATTATATGATAGCGGCAGGAAATTCTTTGGC
>OVAX01003475.1:0-19417 GCA_900406405.1 Lepidium africanum | reverse complement strand
AATTTAGCGACTGAATTGTTCAGTCACAATATTCAGTCGCTAAATCCGTGTTTTCTTGTAGTGAAGGATTGGTCCGCGACGCATGCGGTTCGATTCACCCAATGCTAGAAACTACTTCACAATTATTTCGGATATCTTTACACGAATATAAATACATACTTACTGTCCAATTGAATACCGGGAAGTATGGGTTTATCTGTGGGCTACACCATCCTTAGAAAATGTACAGACCCCACCCATAGGATTTGCAAACTCCTTAGTTAGAAAAAAAAAAGAAACAAATAATGATGTTTCCTTTT
Source organism: Lepidium africanum (assembly GCA_900406405.1). Taxonomy (NCBI): domain Eukaryota; kingdom Viridiplantae; phylum Streptophyta; class Magnoliopsida; order Brassicales; family Brassicaceae; genus Lepidium; species Lepidium africanum. Next base: position 19,118 of record OVAX01003475.1, on the reverse strand, counting down.
TTGTAAATTTGAGTTTTTTTCTAGTAGCTCATCTGTTTGTATTCATACGAAAACTCATCTGTCTGTACGAACTCAATGTGTACTCAGATCTTAGTACAGTTTAGAAAAGAAAAAAAAACATATGTATTTGAAGATTAAAACAGAAGCTTGTAAATTGTAATGTCTCGTTGACTTTTTCTTTTCTCTTTGGGGTAAGGGGACCTAAATTTTAGCTGTATTTGGGAAAAATTGCAGTTTTAAAAAAAATCAAAATATATTATTATAAACAATTAAGTCAATAAAATCTAATCTGTAATCTAAATTTTATCATATAAAATTATACGGTAATTTGAAATCAAACTTCAGTAAAATAAAATTTGTAGATATGAACATTTTCTCAAATCAAGACATTTTTTGCTATATTTTTTCTTCATTTTATTTTTATCTTGTGCAGTTGTTTGACAAGAAATGAAAAAAAAAATACAATAATGTCTAAAATTAAATGAAAATTTATACTTGATCTGTTTCAGAATATTAAATCGACTAAAAGAATTTATTTATAACTTGAAAGGTTGTGTATTATTATATATCAAAACTATTAATGAGGTTTAATGTTATACTTTGCAAGGTTTCTTTTATATATGCCTAGTCCAAATATTAAGAAGTTTCTATCCAACAAATAAAAATATAAATTGTTCACATTCACATGTAAATCTGTATTTATTTCTGTTTTGTTATATTGAAAATACAATGAAAAGAAAATGGTCCTTCACTGCCAAAAGAGACTTGTCATAGATTAGAATCACAAAATAAAGAGAAATTTAATGCGTAGTTCATAGTTTTCATATTATTCCAACTTTTATTGAACTTCTTCTGTTTATTGTGTTATCAATATTTTTGCTCGATTTCTTTCAGACAAAAAACATTAACGTTACTGAAAGAGATGAATTGTTATCTTACGATAAATACAAACAAAATTATGACCATGGGTTCTACGGTTTCAGACTTCTCCCTCGATCTAATCCACAAATTGTTATTATTATTTTTTTTTGTCAACATTGGATCATAACTGGCCAGCTCATTAGCCAAGTTCCTGCATAATGCAGGCAGCGGAACTCGATCCCTCGACGTGCAAGTACGCCTGCCTGTAGTAGACTTACTATCTGCCACTAGGTTAAAGGCCACTTGCATTTATTATTTTATTTTTACTTTAGTTTTCATCACACTGTTATTTAACATTTTTTTCTTGATTATTAAGACAAAATTTTTAAGTTTTTAATGCAATTTTCACTATAATGATAATGAATTGCAAATTTTCAAAGTTGTTAATTGAAATTATTGAATTATTCTGTCACATTCTTTTTAATTTGGTGACGAAGTTTGACTCCACTTTACACCAAATAAAAATTTTAAGTTAAAAGCTTATAGGTGATTCTGTGCTATAGATCAAATATTATGGATACAATTGTTGATTAAAAAAAGTACTCTTAGTTTAGAGTTATAAAAACTTGTTTACAAATTATGAAAATTCTTAGGAACTAATAGTTAAAAAGAGATAATATTTGCTATAGATTTTCTCCACACTAAATAACATCTTTGGCAACTGATGATTATATTTCATTAATAATTGAGTTATATACAGGCAGAACAGAGTCTATAAAGTTACAGTCATGAATGAACCATCTAACATTTTGGGTAAAGACATCAACATTATAGTTTAGTGAACAAATTCTAAAAGGCTTCTAAATGTATGAAGTTTTTCAGGTAAAAAGAGAAAAATGGCTAATCTTCCTTGGTTTTCCAGCAATCTTAACTAGCTCCTCACTAAATAGTTATTTGATACAAAAATAATACTTTTAAGTATCAAACATATGTCCCAGTTGGCTTGCTCCTGATCTAGCTTGGCATCAGGTGGTGAGTTCAAATCCCGCCAGCTTCAATTGGAACAATTTGGTTATGAATTATTTTTTTGTCGATCACATTAATAAAATGAATGAGTAAGGTTTACAACAAAAAAAAAATCTATTTGAATTAGCATCATGTGTTTATTATGACTACCACATACAACCTTTTGATTAATTTGATCTAAAGTTGAACTTGCCTTTCAGAACATATAATTATCCACACATTGTCTTTACACAAATAAATTGATCTAAGAATATCTGATATATCAATAAATGGAACTAAAATATGTTATTAAAATAGAAGGAGAGTTTGTAAGCATATGAGGTATATGTATATTTGTATGGTATGACATGCATATGAACTTATTTATCCTTTTTTATTTAAGGATCAGATTATATTCGGGACTTAATTATGATTTTTTATTTATTAATAATTAATATCTATTGATTATTGAGTTTAAGTTATAAGACTGAGCAAGACAATCTTTTATTTAAAAGGTGAAAGTTATTTCTTTACCGATTTTGTCCAAAAAGTCAAGAGTATGTGGATGTATTAACGTGTAGATTTTCTCTCAATCTTGAACTCTGGTTGTTGGACCATCTTATTAAATTTGTTAAATTTATGTTGAAGGTATCAAGCAAATACTAAGACAAAACAGCGGAACCGATCAAAGCTTTTGAAATCAACGAATCCGAAGATGAACAAGCAAAACTCTCTAGCTCACAATCACTCGAATACGATTTTGCTATTGAAAGAAATAAGAATACAAAGCAATTATAGAGTTCCCCAAAACTATGAGTACATCTCTTTTCAGGATCTCACTCCTGGAATCCACTAATACTCTGTATCATTTTCTATTACAGGTACAAGCTTGAAGAAGATGACTAACTCACTGCAAGCTTAAGAACTAACTCACTGCAAGCTTAAGAATGAATCTAGACTTATATGTGATTAGATTTATTAACTAAAATAAGAAGCTTAATGGGCTAAAAATCCTTTTGTCATATTTCAAGCTTAAAACAAATCGGCCCAGCTCGAACACATAAGTCTTCGAAATGGCTTAATGAATCTGAGACATGCCTATATCAGAGTAGCGGAGCTGAGTGACAAAACCCAATAATTTATTATTTTGAGAAATATTTTGATTATTAAAATAAGTAGTCGATATTGCCTCCAAATAGTAACACAATTGATTTAGCTGTTACTATTTCCATATACAACAATTCAGCTAGATTTAACTAGATTTCACAATTCAACGTATTTTATTATTTAAAATTTTAATCAATACGTAAATAAATATATAACTAAATATAAATTACAAACTAAGTCGTGTATTTCCTTGTTAGATATGGACATTCAAGACTCGTGTAGATTTCAATTAGATTTTTCAAGTTTTCAGGTTTTCGATTTGACTCAGTTAACACCTATTTAGACATATTTTCTAGATTAAGCTCGATTATGTATAGATCGGGTATGGTTCAATTGTGGTAGTTTGTAAAATATCCAAATTTTATGTGAACTATTCAGTTTTGATCGAGTTCAAATTTAAGTATTTTTTCAAAATGACAAAAATTATTATTTAATAAAAACAGTCTTAAAAAATTGAAAATTTTAATAAAGATTTGAATATTTTGGATTTTTATTATTTTGTTTCAAAATGAATATTAATATAATCAAATTTATAGTTAAAATTTTGAATATTTAAATATCAAATTTTGAATAAGAATAATTTTTAGGTATATAATTATATTTCATGTATTTTGATATTCGATTTAGTTCTAGCAAGTTCATATTTGGTTTTTCACGTATATGCATCTAGGTTCCATTTGACTATTTAGTCAATTCCAGTTCGGTTTGATAAATTCTATTTTAGATTAGATTTGTTTAGGTTTTATAGGTTACTTATTTAAATAAATATATATGTATATATATAAACCAAAACATTGTGGAATTTAATTTTTATATAATACTCTTAATTATTATTTAACTTTGAAGTATTAGTTAAATTTTTCAAAATTTATTTTTAAACTAAGTTGTTTATGAGACACGTTATTGTTGGAGGTGGATCAGAGATCCTACTTCGGTCCACGGGAAACAATATGCGAATATTCTAAGTCTTGAACTCGGCAAGATTATCGAAGTGTACACTCGGATATCTTAGTTAACTTGGACGTGCGCTAAGCATGAAGGAAGTAGGACAACACTTCACAAAGCAAAGAAATAAAAATTTTCCTATTCCGACATAAAATTTTTCCAAAAATCTAGCTACGATCTTCTAGATAAGACCATATCTAAGATATTGTAATATAACCTTTTTTCAAATTACTTTGTAACCGCCTTTATGATCTATAAATAAAAGAGTAGATCCTTCAAAGAAGGGATCGACTTTTTGACACATATTAAGCAATATAACTTCACTCGGCAATTTTCTTTGCTATTTGGCAATCAGCTTCTTCTCTTTAAATTCTCAAGAGTCACTGCCCTTTCTTCCCTATTAAAATCAGAATTTCAGATTTAGTACCTATATGCTAGACTCGGTTCGAACAGTTGGCACCGTCTGTGGGGAAGACATCAAAGGACTTCTTTACACAGGAGAAAGGAGTATATGCCAAGAAAGTAAGGATGGTTGTTGAAGACGAAGTTACCATTAACTCCAAGAACACATTGATCCAACTCTCGGATCACCTTTGAACTCTATTCAAACTTGGAAGGAAAATCGGGATGAATCTCGAGAAGTTGTTGTTTTCCCTAGACCGCCTAAAGGACCGTCGTTGATCGAGAACTTGGTGCGCAACTTGATAGCGCAATACAAAGCATCTGATCGAAGAAACACTGAGAGATTAGATAGAATTGAGTCTCGGATAAACAAGAATAGTCTCCCATCTGCACAAAATAACATGCCGTATAGAGAAGTATTGGCCAGCGTGCAAAAGAACATATTTGAAAGCATGTCGAGTCTGCGACAGCTAACGTCTCGAGACTAGGGAAATTATCGATGGAGAATGCGCCGGGATAGCAAGCGCTGGCAATCTTAGACGCGACAACCGTATTTGAAATGATGGAAGACATGAGGTCACAATTCCATCAAGCCACCAACTTGGCACCCGAGATTGGGCGAATCCTGGCTCAAGCTCAAAATTCACCATTCGCACTGAGACTGAAAAGAGTGTCGGTAAGCTGAGGACTGAGACTAAGATGTCCTTCGTACGATGGAACTACCAACCCGATAGAGTTTATGAGCGCCTTCAACATCATGATGAACAGAACGAGTTACAATACCGACCAGGAAGATGCGACTTATTGTCAACTCTTCATCGAGAATCTAACTGGTGATGCTTAGGTATAGTTCACCAAGTTATCCACGGGATCGATTGAGAGCTTCAATCAACTTGCCGAGTTCTTCATGAAGCAATACACTCTGTTTGTCAACCAAGACACCTCTACAATAGAGTTACGGTCTTTAAAGCAAGGATTTGATGAGTCCCTGAAGTCATATCTCGGACGCTTTAAGAAGATCCTGAATAAGGCTGAAGATCATTGAGGCCATAAGAGCAGCAATAGTTACAGACGAGGCCTTAAGGAGAGATATTATCGTGAATCGGCAAAATATGATCTCGGATGCCCTTTGAAGAGTGGCAAAACATGCAGATTATGTGGTGGAAAAGCAAATCCTCACTAAAACTCAGAAAACTCAGCGAGACTCGGGAGCGAAAAAGTCAAAAGAGGAATATCACGAGTCGAAACAACATAATTACAGAGGGAAAGCAATCTCGGCTACAGCTTTTCAAGTTGGAAAAACTAATGGCTCAGCTCGTAAGAAGCCATTCAACAACACTTACAATCGAAGTGAGTATTGTGCATTCCATAATAAAACCAGTCATTCCACTTCAAAGTGTAAACTGCTGCAAAAACTACTTGCTGAAAAGTTCAACAAAGGTGAGTTGAATGTCTCAGAAGAAGAGACTCAAAAATTTAAAGCACATAAGCGGAAAGAAGATGAGTTGCGAGAAGCAGCTTACAAAGCGGCAACCCAGAGAAGAAACGCTAAAAAAAAATCAAAACAACAGAAACAGGACGAAGAAACCAACGAACAAGAGTCTCCAAGAGTGAAATTCAACGTAATTATGGGAGGATTACAGTTCTGTGACGATATTATAAAATCGATCAAGAAGTACGAGCAAAAGGTTGTAGCATCAGTCAACCTCGAACAACTCGCTCAGAACTTAGGAACGACGGATTCGAAGATAACATTTATTGCCAAGAATGTCGAAGGAGTAAGCTTCCCACATAACGACCTGCTAGTCGTAATATTACGAGTAGCCGACTATGATGTATCTCAGATTCTCATCGATATTGGAAGTTCGGTGGACCTAATCTTCAAAAAGACACTGGACCAAAATGGCATTACCAGACATTCGACTTAAACCAGTGGATTGAACACTGACTGCGTTCGATGGAAGTACGATCAATGCGATTGGAACGGTCAAGTTAGCAATCCAGGTTGCCAGACTTACAAGGTGGAAAAAGCTCTTGGTGGTAGATAAACTGCCGATTTACAATATAATCTTAGGAACTCCATGGATTCACACAATGAAAGCAATCCCGTCAAGCTATCATTAATGCATAAAGATCTCGACAAATGAAAGAGTTTACATGCTTTGGGGAGATCAAAAGATGTCTCGGACTTGCTTTATCGGCGAATTAAAATTACAAAACAAGTCATACATGATCACAATGTCTGTGAGCGGCAAAGCATTCTTGGAATCTCCTGCTCCCGAGAAGTCGGATTAATCAACCATTGAACTCGTCAACATCGACCTGACACACTCATCTAAATGGGTAAGCATTGAATTCAACTTGAGCAAACCAATCCAAGATAAGTTGATTCGACTTCTGGAGCAAAATGTAACAACATTCGCATGGACAGTCAAAGACATTCCTAAAATCAATCCTAAGATTGCAAGTCATAGATTGAATGTCGATCCGACATACAAACCAATCAAGCAAAAAAGGAGAAAGTTAGGACCGAAAAGGACGAAAGCCGTATATGACGAGGTCAAAATGCTAACCGACGCTAGATCTATCATCGAAGTGCAATACCCAGAATGGTTAGCGAATCCAATTATCGTCCCCAAGAAAAACAAGAAGTGGCGAGTCTGCGTAGACTTTACCGACTTGAACAAAGCCTGTCTAAAAGATAGTTTCCCATTACCAAACATCGATCGAATTGTCGAAACAACAGCTGGAAACGAACTTCTTTTGTTTATGGATGCTTTCTCGGGATATAATCAAATTAGGATGCATCCCAACGAGATGGAGAAAACTTCATTCATCACAGAACGAGGAACTTACTGCTATAAAGTTATGCCATTTGGGTTGAAGAATGTCGGAGTAACTTACCAGCGTTTGGTCAATAAGATGTTTATCGACCAACTCTGACAAACGATGGAAGTATATATAAACGACATGTTAGTCAAATCGCTAAAAGCAGAAGATCATGTCGACCACTTAGGATGTTGCTTTCAAACTTTGAACGAGTATCTGATGAAGCTCAACTTGGTGAAGTGGACCATTGGAGTAACCTCGGCAGAATTCCTTGGCTACATAGTCACTCAAAGGGGAATTGAAGCAAACCCAAAACAAATTAAGGCAATCCAAGAGTTGCCTTCTCCGAAGAACAAACTTGAAGTTCAAAGGCTAGCTGGCTCAATTGCCGCATTAAATCGATTCATCTCACGCTGAACAGATAAGTGTCTTCTGTTATACCAGTTATTACGAGGGAACAAAGAGTTCAAATGGGATGAGGAGTGAGAAAACGTAGTATCTTTCGACTCCACCAATCTTGGCAAAACCTGAAGACCGAGAACCACTATACTTATATATTGCGATCTCAGCGTCAGTAGTAAGTAGCGTACTCATTTGAGATGACAGAGGTACTTAGCACCTGATTTTCTACACCAGCAAGTGTTTGAACGGAGCATAGTCTAGATATCCGACTATAGAAAAACTTGCGTTAGCAGTTGTAACCTCTGCAAAGAAGATACAACCTTACTTCCAACTCACACCATCATCATGTTAACAAATCATCCGCTACAGACAATATTGCACAGTCCGAACCGATCTGGAAGATTGACCAAATGGGCTTTGGAGCTAAGTGAATACGACATCGAATTCAAAGGAAGAACCAGTGCAAAGTCTCAAGTACTAGCTGACTTCCTAATCAAATTGTCTCCCGACTTGGAATCTTTAGAGTCGGACAAAGTTCTTTGAACCTGGAGAATTTACGTAGATGGGTCATCCTCCCAACACGGCTCAGGAGTTGGAAACAAACTAGAGAACCCAACTGGAGAAATCCTAGAGCAATCTTTTTGACTTACCTTCCCAACGTCGAATAATGAGGCTTAATACGAAGCATTGATCGTGGGAATCAGGTTAGCCAAAGAACCAAAGTTGAGTGTTAACCGCGAATCTCAGCTAGTGGTCAACCAAGTGAACGGAGGTTACGATACAAAGAACGAACGAATGGAAGCATATCTCAAAGTCGTCAACGAATTGATAAAGGATCTGAAATTCAAAGTCAACAAAATTTCCCAAACGGAAAACAATTTAACTGATGCCTTGGCAGCTCTAGCGTCTATAATAGATCCCATTCGAAGACGAATTATGCTACTTGAAAGTATAGATCAACCGAGTATAAACCTACCAAAAGAAGATCTCGAACTCGTCTAGGAAATTGCCAACATTACAGAAGAATCCGATACCGAGATGACAGACATCAAGTAACCCGGAGAACAGAAAATCGATTGGAGAGATGAGATCCTCGCATACATCATTGATGGAGAAACTCCAGAAGATAGGTGGGCAGCTCGCCAACTCAAAGCCAAATGCGCTTTCTATCCCCAAATCAACGGAATTCTCCTCACTTGCATCCACTGCGAAGAGGTCAACGAAATCATAAAGGAAACACATGACGGAGCCGGTAGAAATTACAACAGCGGAAGATCACTTGTGCATAAAATTCGAACTCTCGAGTACTATTGGCCAACTATGGTAAAGGATTGTGCGCAATATGCAGCCAAGTACGACAAGTGTCAGCGACATGGACACATCATCCATGCTCCAACTGAAGAATTGACTTCTTTAATCACGCCGTATCCATTTATGCGGTGGGCAATGGACATAGTCGGACCATTGCCTTCATCTCGGCATAAACGTTTTATGCTTGTTATGACAGAATACTTCTCAAAATGGGTCAAAGTCGAGGCTTACTTTCACATTAAAGATAGAGACGTAGTCAAGTTCGTGTGGAAGAACATTATCTACCAAGATGGGCTACCTTATGAGATTGTGAACGACAACAGATCTTAATTCATCTCGGCAAATTTTACTAATTTTTTCTCTCGATGGAACATCTAAGTAAGAAAATTGACTCCACGAAACCCGCAAAGAAATGAACAAGCAGAGGCGATAAACAAGTAGATACTATATGGAATCAAGAAAAGGCTTACAGAAAAGAAAGGGAATTGGGCTACCGAGTTGGATGGTGTATTGTGGTCACATCGGATAACACCGAGATGCTCAACAGGACGAACTCCTTTTTCCCTCTCTCATTGAATGGAAGCAATAGCACCAGCAGAAGCAACGATTCCAACTTTGCGTCGAAAACGTTTTTCCCAAAAATGAAAGTTCAAACATTGAAGCAATGGAAGCTAGTATTAACGTCTTGGAAGAAGAACGAGACAAAGCACATCTCAGAGTGCAGAACTATCTACAACAAACCGTGAAATACTACAATAAGAAGGTTCGTGGAAGGCACTCTCCAGTAGGAGACCTGGTACTTCGAAAAGTGTTCAAGAACACGGCTGAGCTTAACGCGGGAAAACTCACCACCAACTGTGAAGGACTATACATCATTTGCAAAGTTATAAAGCTGGCGTTTACGAGATCACAACTATGGAAGGAGAGATTATTCCACGAAGTTAGAACTCTATCAATTTAAAGCGGAACTACTACTTAAGACACGCCAACTCGGTAACCTAGATGCATTACTTGATGCATCCCTATCTACTTAATTATGTAATCAGGCCTACGTCTTGGCTTGATCCCTTCGGGGTACGTAGGTAGCTTTCAGATGCAGCTAAAACTAAATTAAATTTTTATAAGTTCCCATCTCAGGTTCGGCAAAAAAAAAAAAAGGTTGCACTCTAACTCGCGAACGTCGAGACTAAATTCTCGCAAAGACAAAGCATAGATTTGTACTGATTTACCGAGGTTGAATCCTTGATGAAGACAAAACATAGTTTCGTTCAGATTTACGAGATTAAATTCTCGCAAAGACAAATCATAGCTTTGTACAGATTTACCAATGTTGAATCCTCGATAAAGACGAAACATAATTTCCTACAGAATAATTTAAAATTAAATTCTCATATCAAAAGTCGAGCCTTAAAATGTCGCCGAGTTAGAAACTCGCAAAACTATCTTATAAAATCTTTGGCAAGGCAGAAATACTCTCATTTAAATCCGAGTCTTAAAATCTTGCCAAGTCCCTAAAATCTCGCTCATATTTAAACCGAGTCTTAAACCTCGCACAATCTAAGCCGAGTCGTTAAAATCTCACCGAGTCCCTAAAATCTCTCTCGTATATAAGCCGAGTCCTAAATCTGGCCGAGTCCCTTAAATCTTGCTCAAATTTAGCCGAGTCTTAAACCTCGCATAATCCAAGCCGAGTCTTAAATCTCCCCGAGTCCCTAAAATCTCGCTCGTATCTAAGCCGAGTCCTAAATCTTGCTAACTCCCTAAAACTCGCTCGTATTTAGCCGAGTCCTAAACCTCGCACAAACTAAGCTGAGTCTAAAATCTCATAGAGTCCCTAAAATCTTGCTAAAAATATAAACCTCGCACGAATGTAAACCGAGTCAATTAAACTCTGCCAAAACCAAAGATCTTGTTGTAATCAATTGAGTCTTATAACTTCGTTGAATGAAACTTTAAAATTTTTAAAAAAATGAAGCAAATAATATCATACTTTCAAAAAATAAAGGCAATGATTTTACAAATTTCCCATGAAAGGGAAATCATATGTTCTTGAAATATATATATAAAAAAAAAAACTATTCGCCAGTCTCGGCCTGCTTGACTTCGGCATTGTCCTTCTCAACCAAATCATCATTGTCGGTAGGCTTTGAAAAAAATAATATCTCTGTTTGAGCCATACGAGTCGATACCTCGAATTGGAACATATACAATTTCAAAGTCTGTTATACTAACCTTTGGGCAATTCCCAGTCCCAGGAGCAGCTACCTTATTCGGCTCCGACTTGAGTGCACACAACTCGTTCCAAGCCAAAGCAGCCACCTCCAAACTAGAAGACTCGCCAAACTCGAAAGCAGGCATGATCAGGTCGTCTCGGTGCAGAGCCGTGATGACGTCCTTGTCAACAATTGCATTAGTCGAAGCAGGGTTGGAATACCCATACGAGATCAATTCAGGGTCAACTGAGACCTTCTTCTTTAGCAGGCATTGTAAAACGTAGTCGTAGCCGCACATTTGAGCATTACCTAGGCGAGCACTCAGATTCAACTCAAGGTCGCCGAACCTTGCTGAGATCCTCTTGAGACGGTTAGATAAGTAGCCTGAAACGAAAATCCGTCAGTACCTCAAGTATATGCAAGTTGAAAGTATTTAATCTTACCTTTAAAAGCGCTTAAGCCATCCGAAAGAGACGAGATTGCGGTTTTATGCTTCTTCGCCGCCCTGAAAGCAGCATCTCGGATCCCAGTAACAGACAGTACAACATCCTTAAGAGTATAAATCTCTTTCTTGTACTAAAGAGATTTCAAACGCTCCGCTTCTAACTCGGACGTCACCCGAGTTAAATAAATCTAAAATTTGGCCAAAAAAGGCTTAGCTTCAGCTTCCTCTTGATGAGATTTATTTAGCTGCTTAGACATCTCATCGAATTGGCGGGCATTCTCGCCTCCGCAATCATATACTTCTCCTTCCTGAAGAGAACTCAATTCATCTGGACAACCATCTAAAAAAAAGGGGGGGGAGGAAACAAGAAAGTTAGAATTTAGCCGAGTCAGATAAATAAATTCGGGCTCTAAAAACTAACGAGAACATTGACTTCACAGTCTCGATATACTCTTTTTTTTTGAGCATGTCGGGAATAGGAGGAAGGGTCTTAGGAGTATCCTTGAGGTAGTGCATCAAGTCGGCTCCCTCCATCCCTAATTGGGGCTAACTCCTCAAAAGCATACTTGGAGTGGAGGTTCTCCGAAACCTTGCCTCTCTTGTTCGAAGGGACTTCAACAGAAGGGAGAGCCTCCTTACGCTTGGTTATTGCCTTCCGAACAACTTTGAGAGCGGCTGCACGACCTGGTATCACCGAACAACGAATAATCACCTCGTCGCCTAAATGCTTAGCAAAAGGAACTCGACGAAAAATTTTACCTGGAGTGGTAGAGACGGCTGCCGATTTCTTCTTCTCGGGCTTTCTCTTCGAACTCGAGGAACCAGCTGGAGATGTGGGAGTTTCAATATCTTGAATTTTAACCAGGGTTTTCATCTTCGTTTTCTTAGAAGACGGGGAACCCTTGGAACCCTTACTAACCTTCTCAGAAAGGTCAGTCTTGGCCTTGGGGGCCGAGACTTTCACTTCCTAAAGCTCCAAGTCAATTATAGGATCTTCAAAAATCTCTTTTTGCTGCACCATGGCAGCCGAGTCCTCTTTGAGGATGGAGTCAGAAGTTGGGTGAGTGCCCACTTCAGCAGAAGAAGGCAGAACATCCCAGAGTATGCCATCTAAGCCACCAAAAATGTTAGGCATGGCGAAGTCGTCAACCCCCATGTCGATTTGAAGTGTTCCTGAAGGAATAAAATGACATTTAGGGACCAAAGTAAAACTAAGGATACTTGTCCTTTGTATAAAATAATGACGATTTACCCCTTGACTAGCGAGAAGCGATTTTCTTGAGAAGACCGTCTGGCAAAAACTTTCAGCTGAGCCGAGGAACGTAAAAGAGTCTATCTAACAGTTCATGATGGTTGCTAAGATAAGGGCGAACAGACGACGATGAATGCCTCACTGCAAAATGAAAGAAGCGAATAGAAGTATTCAGAAAACGAGGAATATTGAAGCATCAAAACACCTAGAAGTCTACCGGGTGTCCTTGCCCAAGGAGTCAGAAACTCCAGATCTCTCCACAGATGAAAAACTTTGTTGGGACGAACAAAAAAAATAACGATTCTTCCAACCCGTAACTTTAGAAGTTGGATCATCTAATAATCGAAGGCTAGTTTTAGCCCTAGCAAAAAATGTCCCTTCCAAGGCTTTGAGTTCACAAAAGTCTGTCATATCCTCAAAAAGCCGAGTTGAAACATCAACTCCCGCCTCACTACCAAGAATCAAAACTGCAACGATGTTCGCAACTCCGAGTTGAGTCATCGCGATCCTCTGAGCATAACAACATCTAGTAAGAAGATCCGGAATTGGAAACCACATCTTGGTTTTTGTGAACCACCAGTCATAAATGGCAACATAACCGTCCGGAGGAGTCCAAGGTTGGGAGTTAGAATTGAGGAGTTTAATGTTGACTTTCTCCATATCAGGACATGCGGTGTTGAGTTTCTCTAATTTCCTCGCTTTAATAATTGATGACCCAATGTTGAGTCCATCATACCAATCATCTAATTCACTACTAGGACTATCCCAAAGATACAGCTGTACATTGTCTTGAGTTCTACTACTACTAGATGTTGAAGAGGAACTAGAGTCGGAACTCTCGGAACTAGACTTAGATTTATCCTTTTCCATATCGACAATATTTTATAAAAGAAGAAATAAAAGCGACTCGGAAAATAAGTAGATTGAGAAAGAAGAGAGAGAAGTTACCTCGTTAATCTTGGATAAAAGTAAAAAGTAAAGAAATTGGAGCGGTATTTATAGAAGTATAGTGGAAGTCGAATCAGCGTGAAATGATGACTTACGGAAAATCTAGAAAACCGCCAGAGTAATCCAATCGCAGGCTGACACATGGACCAAAGATTCTAGAAGCAGGTAAACTTCCCGACTCAGAAATTCCGCTATAATTTTTCGAGTCTGGGGGGACAATTGTAGGAGCTGGAATCAAAATCATATTTCGGTCCACAGGAAACAATGGACGAATATTCTAAGTCTTGAACTCTGCAAGATTATCGAAGTGTCAACTCGGATATCTTAGTCAACTCGGAAGTGCGCTAAGCATGAAGGAAGTCGGACAACACGTCACCAAGCAAAGAAATGGGAATTTTCTTATTCCGACATGGAAAATCCAAAAATCTAGCTAAATCTTCTAGATAAGACATATCTAAACAATTGTAATATTTTTTTTTGTAAATTACTTTGTAATCGCCTCTATGATCTATAAATAGAGGAGCAGATCCTTCAAAGAAGGGATCGGCTTTTTGACACACATTAAACAATATAACTTCACTCGGCAATCTTCTTTGCTATTTGGCAATCAGCTTCTTCTCTTTAAATTCTCAAGAGTCCTTGCCCTTTTTTCCCATTTAAAATCAGAATTTCAGATTTAGTACATTTGTGGTAGTTCTGGTTCGAACAATTACTTTTTATTTTATTACTAAACTAATATTTTAAATTATACAAAATTTAACCAGATTCCTCTGTTACTATTTGATTTTAACTTATTTAGCCAGATTGTACTAAAAAATTAAAATAAAAAATTCAGCCAGATTTCACATTCAGTTGGATTCAGTTATATGTAGATGTCTTTGGCGGGTCTCACGATTTTTTGCTCTTAAATGTATAGGGTCACTTTACATGAAATACATATACACCTTACTATATTAAAAAATGGGAAAAAACCCCAAAAATATACCAATTAATTAACATTTGCCAGAAAAATACACCAAGTTTTCCAGTTCCCTAAAAAACACATGAACTTTTTTCATTGCTATTTTAATACATAAACTTTCAAAATTATAGAATTTAACTCAGGTCGATTAACAGCGTTAAGTGGATGAGACATAACGTTAAAATGATGTTAGATTTATTAAATAAAAAAACCATAAAAATTCACCAACTAATTAATTATTGGCAAAAAAATACACAAACCTTTTGCTTCTCCAAAAAATATACAAAATTTTTTTCATTGCCGTTTAATACACAAACTTTCAAACTTTTAGAATTAACATATATTAGTAGTAGTAACTAAGGTATTAAAAGAACTCAATGCTAAATTGGATTATTAGCTTGTTTTATTTGAGCTTTGTTTTCCACTATAAAAGATTACCAAATGTTGGAGGTAGATCTATGATCCTACTTTGATCCACGAACAACAAAAGATATTAAACCCATTAATTCATTAACTCGGGAAAATGACCAAGATAACCTTCTCAGTCATCGAATGTTAACTTGGAAAAATGACCGAGATAACCTTCTCAGTCATCGAATGTTAACTCGGCAATTGTTCTTCTCAGTGATGCATCACATCTTGGAACAAAGGAACTCTGTAAACACATCATCAAGAAAAAAAATGAAAATATTAATTTTCCGATATTGAATATTTCCAGAAATATTGTAAAGATCTTCTAGATAACGTCGAATGTAAACGAAAATGTAATATTTCTTTTTCTTCGATCCATTGTAATCACTTCTATGTATTACATATAGAGGAAGATGTCTTTACAAAGAGACCACAGTTTTTATAATCTACATACAAGCATCACTATGCAACTCAACATTTTTACTCTTCAATTACTTCTTCTTGCAACCTTAATAGACAACCTTAATAGACAGAATCCTTACCCATCTTCCCTTTTAAATCAACGAGTTGGATCTTGAAATTATGTCCTAGATCTTACTCCAACACCAAAATACTATTACTTTTCCATGAAGCCTTCTATCACATAAATATTACCATGCATGGTTTACTATATTCACAAGATATTCTACCATCAATAGTTTGTTGTTCAACGATCATGATTTTACCGCTAAGATAATGTGAGATCTAGTTGATGCAATATGAGCTAAGGAATGATCATTTTAGGCTTCCATAAATCTTATATCATTTGTATCAATCGATCCGATAATACGATCAATCCATTGTGCTTCCAGAAATTTTACATAAACCTTACAAAAGATTTAAAACCAAGAAAAGAATACAAAAATGATTTAAATACCTTAGTTACTATTACTAATGTGTTTTAGTTTCTTAAATTTTGAAATTTTATGTATTAAATGACAATGAAAAAATTTATTGTATATTTTAAAGTAGCAAAGAGTTCGTTTATTTTTTTGGCAAAAATTAATTAGTTGGTGAATTGTTATGGTTTTTTTTCTAAAAATAAATCCAACAACGTTTTAACTTTTCATCACTTCCATTTAAATCCATTAATCGACTTAAGTTAAATTCTAAAAATTTGAAAGTTTGTGTATTAAGATGACAATGAAAAAAAGTTCGTATATTTTTAGGAGCCGAAAAAGTCGGTGTATTTTTTTTGGCAAATATTAATTAGTTGGTTTATTTTTCTGAGTTTCTCTCTTAAAGAAATACATGAGTCAACCAAAAAAAGTTCTATTAACATAAGAAGATGTAGTTTCTATAAAGATCCTATATATATATTAGGGTTAAATTAACAAATAATAAACAATTCTTGGATAATTAAAAAAAAATAACAAAAGACTTCTTTATTAAGTATTTAATAGTCATATGACCATTATACCTCTATAGTTTACTGTTACAATAAATATTAGTAGAGTGAAATTGGTAATACATTGATAACAAATAAAGTAACAACATAATTAATATACAATTATTATTTTCAAACATGGCAAAAATATATAATAGTAGCACTTACACGACTTTTAACGATAGTCTAAATTCTCTAACTGAAGATGGGTGGGATTCGAACTCACCAGTTGGTGCCTACCTAAATTATGGACAAACCAACTAAACTATCTGGTTCTTGGCTTCTAACCAAGTAGTTAACATGCTAATAGTAGTGTCAACATGTTAATTATTATGTTATCGTATAATATTATTGATACATAGTTACTAAACTTGTTAAATTTATTCAAAATGGAAGAATTAATATGATAACAATATTGGTATCTAGTAATATTATAAGTTACATCGAAAACTGTTTTATAAGTATTAAAGTAGAAACAATTAGCATATAATTTTTTAAAGATATATATATATATATATGTATTATATTATATGATTACAAGGGAAAAATAGTCAATATTTTATAATTTTTTGCTCTTGTTATAAAATGAAATATGAGAAAAAAATTTGTTAGAGAATGAAAATTGCAAGCTGTTTTATCAAATTTGATTTCAGAAAACCAGTGTGGAAGAGGAAACAACTACTTGGGTATTCATAAAATCCTTCATTTTTTCAAATCATCTGGAAGAATAAACAACTTCAAGAAAAAAATTTGTTTTTAAACCAAAAAAGTCCATCGCAATTCGTCTAGAACAAAGGTTTCCATACATAATCTTCCATCTATAATAGGAGTAGGACGTAGGACGACATTACATATTTGTTTCTAATTACATTGTTCGAAACTCTTGGCATGGAATGGAAAAAGAGGCCTTTTTGTTTCGTTTTTGTTTTTGTAATTATTCATAAAACTTTATGTAGTGAAGTTTTAATTGGATTTTGAAATAGAGATAGAGAGGAAAGAGATTTAGGAGGATTACAATGATCATTACCCTTTGTACAGATGATATTAATCTTTAAAATACTAATACATCTTGAATATTGATTGGAATATCTTGAAACAAAGTTATAACAGTGTTTTGAAAACTGGATCAGACCGATTGGTCCAACCGGTTGGACCATGATTTGCTACTAAAACCGGTCTGTGTTAAATTAAAATCCGAATTTAAGTTAAACTCGTAAAACCAGTCAAAAACCGGTAAAACCGGTGATTCGTATCAATATTAAAATCCGGATCACTAACAATTTACATTTTTCTTTTTAAAATTTTACAATTATTTTTTTTTTTTTTCATAAAAATTTAAAATTAGAAGTCTTAAAACCAAAATTTACACCATAAACGTCTGTTTTATTATATTTTCCAGATATTTCGATTATAATTTATAACTAATAAAGATGGTGTTTGTAATTAATGTTTATAAATTACAAATAATATCAATAGATCATTTATATAAATGTATTAATAATATGTATTATTTTATATTTTTTTACATTTTCAAAAAAAAAATTTAAGTAATTTACCAAAAAATTAATTTAAAAGATGACGAATATAATTAAATAAAATAAACTGATATTTTTTTCTCAAAAATATATTAATTTAATACTTTTGTAGAGTATTTTTTATTATTTCTCTTATCCAATTTGCTTACTTATTTTTTATTTAAAAATTTCAAATGTGTTATATTATCTTTTGTAGAATATCATATTTTCATCTTGTTATATTATTTTGAATCATGTATTCTATATATATATATATATATATATATATATATATATAAAATAAAATATGAAAATCTGGTTTGACCAGTTAAACCGATCCGACTAACTATCCACTAGTATTGCCGAATCGGTGTACAATCCGGTTTTTAAAACATTGGTTATATATATAAAATCTGCAATAAACTTTTCTATTTAAGCATCTAGGAGAGGAAACATTATGTAACTGATAATATGATTTAGTTGAATTTCACAATTTATCTCAAATTTCATAATACAACAACCACTATTCCAAAACTTTTTATTATTTAATATTTAACTAAATTTTAAATAAAATATTAATTATATTAAACAAACTATATACATTAATAAATTTTAAAACATCATTCGATTCTAGGTAGTCATGTATTTCCATACTACTATGGACATTTGGTATTTGTTTGGATTTGGGTTAGACATTTCAAGATTTTGGATTTTTGGTTTCACTAACATAACACCTACTCAAACTTTTTTTTGAAAAGAGATTCATTTTGTTATAGATCAGATTTTTTTTTTTCTTTTTTTTTTTGATAAACAGATTTTGTTTGATTCAGATAGTTTAATAAGGATTCAAGCTTTCTTCGAAAATTCATCAGATTTGGTTTGGATCATGTTCAGATTCATATGTTTTTATTCAATATTTCTGAAAAAA
Source organism: Lepidium africanum (assembly GCA_900406405.1). NCBI lineage: Eukaryota > Viridiplantae > Streptophyta > Magnoliopsida > Brassicales > Brassicaceae > Lepidium > Lepidium africanum. The sequence goes on along the minus strand of OVAX01003475.1, from coordinate 98 downwards.
TAAAAAATAAGGGACTAACAAATACCAGCTTAATTGGCACTACAAGAAAAAGAGGTTGAAACCGACGGAATTTCCGACGGTTTTATCTTCCGTCGGAA
>OVAX01003474.1:0-18863 GCA_900406405.1 Lepidium africanum | reverse complement strand
AATTTTCTACATTATAAATGTCAACGATCTATTTCCCAATTAGAAGTATTATATAATGTATGTTCCCTACAAACTATGGTCTTCTTTGAATATATCCATCATGAAAGATGTTCAATCTATTTCTCCACCATGAGAAGCTAACAACCGATTTTCTGACAATGTTGGTTTTTTCGGTATACTTGATTTGAACCATTATGGTTCGCTTACCAAACCGGATACAGACTGAAACTAAACTAAATTGTAACCCAGGTATAAAATATAGGCCTGACCCGTGGTTGTATTCTCCATTGAATAATAGAACCCTGAGGTATCGATGTTGTTATGCCAATTCTCATAAGGTATTAATGATGGTTGTTGATAATTGAATTCTCGTAGATGCTTGTTGATGATTCTCTTTTTGCTTGTTGATAAGCTATTGTGATATTTGTTGTAGCTTGTGAATGACAAACACATATTCAAATGGGTTAATAAAGCTTTTGTGAATGAATTGGAGACATTGTCCAATTCAGTTGTTAAAGGTTGTCATGGAGTTCCAAACCTGCAAAGGAACACAGAGAATGAAGTGTTAGATGAAGTTACTGTTCTGAGTGGTGACTCTGGGTGGAGGATGAAGAAGTTGATGGGTGCTGTCTTGGTTTTAGGTTCCATTGTCTCCATTGGTATCATGACGATCTTAAGTTAAATTTGATCTCCATTGTTGTCTTGTTTGGTGTAATGTTATCATGTACTAAGAGATATTGTTGTTATTTTTTTTCTAAGTTAAATCGAATCAGTTTTTAAAGTTAACTTGAATCTATTTTTTAAGAACCTGCAAATGATAATGCTTGAGAGTGGTCCAAACTGATAAATCAAGACATGTGATAGTGCTTAAGTGAGTGGTCCACATTGAGAAAGTGAGACATGTAAACAAGTGTTAGAGGTCATACTTTGCAATAAACGATACTTAGAAGACAAAAAAAAAATCAATTCAACCAAGAGAAATGCTTCCCCATTGCCATTAAAATATAGAAGAAATGCGCAATGGTCAAAAGGTTATACAAAAGCAGACCTAAAGCTCATAAACCGATAGTTTCTTGCTAGTTATAACACCATAAGTGTGCTCACAAGGGATCCATGTGATATCCCATTTCCTACAGCTACATGTTCTTCGCTCTAGATTAACGCGATGAGCACATCCGTCTAAAATCACTTGGTAGTGTATATTAATGCTTCCAAAAACACGAGAATCTGCAGTAAATCATGTGTTCTAGCTAACACATCTACAACATATGGAGTACATTTTCCATTAGGATGCAAAGCAATCGCATACCTTTTCACTATACGTATCATGGCAAGTCTTGCAATGATCTCGAGCATTGGAACCAAAGGCTTCTCCCTAGCTTTTACTATGGTGTGGTTGAACGATTCAGTTGAATGTTTTTCAACATATTCACAATGATTTATGACCTTGAAGAAAGCTCTACACCATGATTTTGGATTCATGCTCAAAGCATCTTTATAAACCCCATGTCATACTCCAAAAGTCTTCTTGCCATGATTTTTTTTTAGGTTAGCATAGATGTGCCTTATGCACATCCTATACTCTATCTTTGGCAGTTCTAGATCTATCTTTGACCAATCCTTACTAAAAAAATTGGAAATGCAACAAGTTATCAATCAGTTATGTAAACAATAGAAATCAATTACCTTTTTATGTCCGAGACAATTATGAATTCATCATCGTCTCCCAAAAATAAATCAATTTTGATCTTCTTGAGAAACCAACTCCAGTTGGCAAAGTTTTCAACTTGGACCACAGCCCATGTTATAGGGTAGATGGCATTGTTACCATCCCTTCCTAAAGCAAAAATGAGATGTCATTTCACTTTGGCCTTAATGAAACATCCATTTATGCCTATAAGAGGCCTACATGTTTCTCTCCAAGCTCTCCTCAAGACATCAAAACATACGTAAAACCTATTGAATACATCTAAACCTTCCTACTTGGTTAGAGTCTCAATAGCAACACTAGAATTAGGATTTGAATGTAATATTTTTGCTATATAGTCTCTAAAGCGTTGAAACTGATGGTAATACTCTTTTTCAATCCATCGCAGTGCCCTATTCCGAGCTGCTTGACACTGAGCCCTAGAGATTGTGATATCCCATTTCGATATAACTATTTGCTCCATTTTCATTGGCATGAAATAGTCTAGTTCTTCTCTGATTTTATCCAAAACAGACTAGGAAGAACATGAACCTGTATCATCTCACAAGACGCGGTAGGATAACAGCTATGGTTACCATTGTAAATCCTAAGCACCCATTTCTCAGATTCAGACCTACTAGAACAGTACACTCTCCATTTATACTTACCATCTTGACTAGTACCTAGACACACAAAAGTTAACTTGGTTTTCTCATACCTAGTTTGCTTGATATTCTGAGAAGGCTTCAGAGCATGGTCTAGGACCGTTTCTTTGAATACAAGTCCGCTGTAAAACACTTGACCCTTGTACATGTTTCCAACTCCATGCCTCACAATGAGATTATGTCTAACTTCTACCTCATTATCTTCTTCGTTATCGTTGTCTAGATACACCTTATAGCTGATTGAAGGCTCATTGACAAACCCAGCAACACCATCTTCGACATCAAACTAATTCCACTCGAACATCTCTTCGCCGTTAACTTCTCCTTCATCAACAATTCTGGAACCACGACTTGTACTTGACAGGACTTTCAATTCTGATTTTGCGATGGAGCAATTAGGGCTCAAGAGGAGAGAAAAAGAATTTTGTTTTCTAAAGTGGTTTAATTTTTAATCCGAAATGGGTATGTGCTTAGTCTCTGATCAGGTCATTAGTGGTTACCAGGTTTCTTATTGGATAAAAATCATGGTTTAGTCTCTAATCAGATCTTTATCGGTTAATTATTTGGTCAGCGACTATTTTGTCAACAATAAACCAAGACAAATCCAATTTAGTGTGGAAATTAGTCTACAAGTATTACAGGTGTGGAAATCGGTTGTTAGCTTCTCCTGATGGGGAAATAGATCGTCGGCCCTCAACAATATATATATATATATATATATATATACTTTAATATCTATCGAAATATTTGGATAACCAACCGAGGCTTTTTAAATATTCGACAAATATTATCTTTACCCATCAGTTTGATTTTAAATTATTAAATACTACTATGTATCGGAGAAGGTTCAGAAACAACAAGTGTCTTTGCAAAGCAAAATACCCTATATTGTGCCTGTTATTTAAAATAATCGAAATATTATATATTTTTAATATGCAGAGAAATTGATATAACCCCACCGGTTGTTACAACATCGAGTGTAGTGGGATTGTCCAAAATAGCTGGAAATTTGCACTGCAAGTAGACATTAGTCGAACTTTTACATTTGAAGGGACCCAACTTGATATAACAAACCACTTGATATATATATATATATATCTGTGTATAAAAAATAAATATATAATATTCAGGACGAGTTATCTAAGAACTGGTGGCTGAGTGTCGGCCACAACCCCGAACCGGTTGGGTATTTACCAACTGCCATCTTTACGAACTTGTCTGATCATGCCACAATGGTGTGGGGGGGGGGGAAGTTTGTATAGTGTATGGATTTATTCACTAAAGCAAGTATGGGATCCAGAGAATTTGCGGATCAGAGATTCATAAAGGCTGGTTATTTGTGTAATATGAAAGTAGTCAAGGAAACAGTAGCATTTGACCCGCCATATCATAATGTTAAGAAGTCGTACAACAAACAATGCAAAACTCATTTTTATTATGGTGTACCTAGGCCTCAATTATCACTAGCTATTCACCAAGCATTGGCTTCTGTTTTATTATGTTCTTTGGTTTTTGGTTTTGTGTCTTGTTTAGTTGTCTTTCTTATTGCCTGAGCGTGTTGCTCAGGCTTTGAAGAAAACCTGCAAGCATATGAAGCTACTTTTCAAATAACTCCTCATTAGACTTTTTACTCAAGCATAGAGGATGTAGACAATCTCGTGGAGGATGAGGAAACTATTCCATTCAAGGTAGAGGCTTTACACAACAAATCAGTCAAAATGAAAGGAAAAGAACAGGCATAGGCGCATTCAATAACAACATCTCCAGACCAATATATCAGATATGTGGCAAATGGTTATGTAGCTTACAAGTGCTTTAAAAGATATGATCATTCATTTCAACCAGAAGAACACGTTGAAGTTCTGGATGCGGTTTGAATGCCTGAACCTGAGTCACACACTGGAAAAAAATGGTTTCCTTACACTGGAGCAACTCATCACGTCACAAACTCAGCTCAAAAATCTGCAAACAACTCGGCCATATGAAGGCACAGACTCGGTCATGGTAGGAAACAGTGATTTCCTTCCCATTACTCATATAGGATCCATTGCACTTTCTTCGACTTCAGGTACTCTTCCTCTCTTAAATGTTCTTGTGTGTCCACAAATTGTTAAATCATTATTGTCAGTTTCAAAGATTACAAATGATTACCCTTGTTCCTTCACATTTGATTCTGATTGTGTCTATGTTAAGCACAAGCAAACCAACCAACTTCTTAGTCAGGGAAGAAAAGTAATTGGACTTTATCGATTAGAGAATCCTCAATTCATGGCTTTTTACTCATCTTGAAACAAGTTTCAAGTCATTCAATATGGCATTTGTGATTAGGGCATTTTTTGTGAGTTCTATGAGTTAGGAAAATCATGTAGACTTCCTTTTTTAAAAATATGATTATCATGCTACTAGAATCCTTAAAAGGATTCATTGTGATATTTTGGGTACTTCTTTTGTAATCTCTGAACAAGGATTTCCTTTCTATGTTATAATTATTGAGAATTTATCTCGTTTTTGCTGGTTCTACCCTCTTACAATGAAATCTGAAGTTTTCTCTGTTTTCAAAACTTTTCAGAATCTTGTTGAAAATCAGTTTAACACTAAGATCACGGGCATTTTTAGGGACTAATCCAGGTAAGTATATTCCAAAGTGATGGTGGAGGAGAATTTGTGAACAAATAGATGCTTAATCATTTTGAAACATGTGGGATTAAACATTATATATCATATCCTCACACCCCTAAGCAAAATGGGATTGTTGAAAGGAAACATAGACATGTGACAGAACTTTGTATGTCAATGCTTTTTCAGGGTGATCTTCCACATTTTGTGTGGGTCGAAGCTTTCTTTACAGCCAACTTCCTTAGTAATATCCTTCCAACGTCAACAAATGAAAAATTCTTAGTCATTTTGAAGCTCTTTATGGCACTTCTCATACATACCCAGCTCTGCGAGTCTTTAGCTGCGCCTGCTACACTTACTTGAGGCCTTATCAACACAAAAAAATTGATCCTAAGTCACTTCTCTGCGTATTTGTTGGTTACAATGAAAAGTATAAGGGTTATTGGTTTTTTCATCCGCCTACTGGTCGATTCTACATAAGTAGACATGTCATATTTGACGAAACAAATAAAAATACTTATCAAGAATTCAGAACTGAAGCAAAAACTCCTTTACTCAAAGCATTACAGTTAGCCAATCCTATCATTCAAGCCTATACAACACCAGATTCAAATCGTATTGAAGACTACTTTGTTCGACCATCATTTTCCACACCAACAGATAGTATTATGTCCCTCTATACTAGTAATAACAACTCCACTACATCAGCTCCTCAGTCTGCTTTCACCTCTGTGAATGCATCATCGTCAGAGTTAGCCACCATGTCCGTCTCCATAACACATGATTCAACTCCTATACCAAAATCTGATGTATCAACACCTTCTCCAACTTCCATGGATCCTTCATCATCTTCAAGCTCTCATGAATCCGCATATACTTCTCCATTATCCGCTCCATCTACTTTAGTCCATGTACTTGATCCAGCTAATACACATCCAATGACAACTAGACTCAAATCTGAAATCATAAATCCAAATCCTTGATATGCTTTATTAACCATCAAAGACATACCTACATAATTGAAAACTATAGCTTCAGCTCTCAAACACATTGGGTTGACTGCAGCGATGGGTGAAGAAATTGACACTTGAATTGAAACCAGAAGTTGGGACTATGTATTACCACCGCCAGATGCTAACATTCTTGGCTGCATATGGGTTTTTTGTACCAAACTCAAAGCTGATTGGAACCCTTGATAAGCTTCGTGCTAGGCATGTGGCTAAGGGCTATAAGCAAGAAGAAGGTGTTGACTTCTTAGAGACGTATAGCCCTATGGTGCACAGTGGCATAGTCAGAATTATTGTTCATCATGCCGTTACTAAACAATGGGACATAAAAAAACTTGACATTAAGAATGCATTCCTTCATGGAGATCTTCATGAAACTGTTTATATGCAACAACCTCTAGGTTTTGAAAGTCCTAACTTCCCTAATCATGTTTGCAAGTTTAACAAAGCTATTTATGGCTTAAAACAAGCTCCTCATGCTTTGTTTGATAAATTGACCTTTTATCTCATTAATTACGGATTCATTTGCAGCACATCTAATTCATCTCTCTTTGTGTATTTGCATAACAACTCTCTTATAATTTTACTACTCTAAGTTGATGATATGATATTGACAGGAACTGTTTAAACCTGATTAAATCTTTGCTTGCTTCTCTCAGTGAACATTTTTCGAATGAAATACATGGGAGAATTGGAATATTTTCTCGGGATTCAAGGCACCAAAACTTCCACTTGCCTCTTCTTCAATCAGGAGAATTATGCAACTGACTTACTTTATGTGGCTAGGATGCTTGATTGTGCTCCTATGCCCACACCTCTACCATTACAACTCTCTAGAAAACCACATCAAGACACACCATTTGAAGATCCTACCTACTTTTGAAGTCTTGCTGGGAAGCTACAATGTCTCACTCTCACCATACCGGACATACAATATGCAGTTAATTATGTGTGCCAAAAGATGCACAAGCCATCAGTTTCAAACTTCAACTCGTTGAAGCGAGTGCTCCGTTATCCCAAAGGCACAATTCGGATGGGATTACATTTCATCTCTAACACAGACTCCACTTTACGTGCCTACAACGACAGTGACTGGGCTAGTTATCGGGAAACATATCGTTCCACCGATGGTTTTTGCACCTTTCTTGGCTCCAACATCATCAATTAGTCTGCTAAACGTCAACCTCCTGTCTTTTGGTCTTCAACAGAGGCTGCATACCGCGCTCTTTCAGATACAGCTACAGAACTCACAAGGATATCTAATCTTCTCACTTCAATTAGTCGTCTTCCATTTTGCTCTCCAGAATTATACTGCGACAATCTCTATGCATTTCATCTTTCAGGTAATCCAGTTCTTCATACTCTGACTAAACACTTCGCTACTCACTTTCACTATGCTCGTGAGCAAGTAGCTCTTGGCTCTCTCATCATGAAGCATGTACAAGCAGCACTTCAACTAGCAGATATCTTCACAAAGTCTCTTCCTTATCAAAGCTTTATTGATCTCAGGTTCAAACTCGGAGTGGATGTTCTACCCACCTCGAGTTTGCAGAGGGTGTAAACCCAAACACTCAAACCCATTAACATCAATTGATTCGTGAAACTTAACATATTAAGAAGTCAACAACGATCATAAACTCTACAAACAAAAGACTAAATTGCAGACACAATACATATGCATTAACTCATGACAAAGACAAAATGTGTATGGAGAAACCAACTGTTACCTTAACCAATCAATACTTACCTCTAGTTAATCTTAACTCATGCACATATTCTAAACGACTACTTTCACTTACTTTCTTTTTCCTTCTCAATTTTGTGCGTTCTATTTAATGAAACATTGCTGTAATCTTTCAATCTATGAAATGAGAATCTCTTCTCAAAACACCATTTCCATTTCTCTTTTTCTGCTCACAGTACTTTCTACTCTCGAATTTGTTATATCATGTTCCAGCAGAGATTGCACGCCTTGTTAATTTGCTACTCAAGCGAATCAATATTATTATACGTAATAGAGTGATAAGATGTTTTAGGAGAAAATAAGAGACATATAAGCAGAATGAATAAAATAGTATAAATGGAGAGTAATGTAGTTATCGTTTTACAGATTGTTTCTTTGTGTTAGGCAAGTTTTTTTTGGTTGAAAACTGTAACTCAATAGAGAGAGTTTGAATACGTGTTCTCAACAAAAAAAGCTAGGGGATCTGTCTTATATATTCCCGAGGCTTGAAGCATGCTGCACACATATAAGGCATCAAAGTTGACTAAAGACAAATGGGATCAGTGTTACTGATCCATTAGGATTTCCTGCAGTCCTATGAATAATGGGTGGAATTTACATATCTAATGGTCTTTTCCCCAGCCCAGAAGCCCAATATTAAAAAAAAATTCTTCCTTTATGGGATGATCATTTACAAGGTGGAAACTAAAATCATAGTAAAGAATTACCAAACTGAAGAATCTAAACTAAATTTAACCATATCAACGAAATGGAAAAACTAAATTAAATGCAAAAGTCATCTCAATATTACCCAAACCACATTGTTCGTCAAAAAAAAGTTCCACCTTCTATGTTATTTTTGTTTTTGTTTTAACATTTCACAGTACAATTTTTTAGTTTGATTAATAATTTTATGAAGTAACTTATCATGTGTATTATTACGGATCATTACCTAATTTGACTAATATTACATTTTATTTTATTTCATTGCATTTATACGACCAAATCAACACAATAAAAATTGTCTACAACGATGATGAATTTACTTCTGGCAACAACATCTAACAGGATCACCTTCGTTTGTGTGCACAATCTCCATTTTTAAATCCTTTTCCAATACAATCATACCAACATTCTTCCGATCCGTATACTCCCGTCTTACACAAAACATAGCAATGGTCATACGAGAATTTTTGTATCTTCGCATCTACATAAAACTAAATAAATATAAAAATGATCAAACAATAGTGATATATATATATATAATATTACATGTCTACATATATCAATTTTACATGTTTAGTAAATAGTAATCGTTTCAAAATTGACGTATATCAAACATAAAATTAGAAACATATCTGAAGCCAAAACGATATTATTAGAATATGAAACTGCTAATATCACAAAAAGATAAAATGTCACCAAAATTTTTGTAATCTTTATAATGATTTATTCTTGTATGAATTTTATTGAAAATATATATATATATATATATTGGTTTATAGGCATGGCTCTAAATGTAATTACTCTATTTATGTAAGTCTCTATTTATGGAATTCTTGTTGTCAAATTTCATCCATTTTGCTTTTATTTTTTTTAATGTTTGGTCAAACTTACCATTTTATTCTTTTACCAATTAACTTTTTTTCCTATTACTCCAATCAAAAGCTATATATATCGTGTAAATATATTTATTGACATATTAAAAGTTCCAATATATATTTCAATCCAAAAAAAATCAATTTATGCTAAGATCAAGAAATAATTGCCGAGTTGGTCTCAGTCTAATGGTTAGGATGATCCAGCTAATGATTTGGCACCATGGTTTGATTCATATTCGCTGCATAATGGTAGCTTAGAAAAAGATTTTAGGGGTGGGTTTTATGCTATGGATTGGGTCTTGTCGATCCAATTGTTGACAAAAAAAATCAAAAAATAATTTTGATATTGATTTTGTTTTAAGATTGCAAACCAAATATATTTTAGGTATTTACACACATATTTGATAAACTAAATTACAAGTTGAAATATTAATATTTATATTCAATGTTATCGCCGAATTGCTCTCAATCTGTTGGTTATAATGATCTAGTTAATGACTTGGCACCATGGTTCGAAATCTACCCGCTGCATTATGGTAACTTAAAAAACTAATTTTAGGAGTGGGGTTTAGGCTATGGATCGGGTCGTGTTAATCCAATATTGACAAAAAAAAATAATTCAATATTGTCTATATTTCACTATAATTATATATTTTATTTTTGGTGATAATTATAAAATTGCAACAAGTGCATAAGTGTTATCGAGTTTATCCTGCCACATTACTTTGTTTCATCTTTGTGCACTTTTTTCTTATGATGGAAGTGAAAAACACTAATTAATTATGTAAATGTAAGAGAATTGATCATTTTAGCATCTCAACGCATTAATGTCGTATCAAGCTAGAGCATTAACAAACGATAAGATGCTAAGATCAATTCTCTGACATATATGTATCTAGGTATTAAATTATCTTCAAAGTCTCTTTTGAAGATTTTCTGATTAAAAATCTTTAACCAAAGTTGCATATATATCAGAAGCAGCCAAGCAGGTGGCGCAGACGAAAGCCCTTTTGATATTTGTCATTTAAAACCAATTTGATATTTTTCTTTACACATCGAGTGTTTGTTGTTATCTTCAAAACTTGGGAAATGAATAAAATATGGAATACAAAAGCGCGATTAATGATGATCAGAAAGTGGCTTTGGTTTTAGGGAATTAAATTGCACGTGGCTTTTTCAGACAGGCCGCGTTAGACAAACGCAGATCTATACGACCGCGTGAGATCAGCAAACAAGTTTGGCTGTGAATTGCGTTCATTTTTATTTGCGTTCAAGTTTGTATATATATTAAACAAATGGACGTCGTGTTAACATTAACGCAGAAAATTAATCGTTAACTGAATGCAATAAACAATTTTAAAAATATAATTACAAAGATAGTAATTTGGGTAATTTGGAAAAACTGATGTATTGACACTAAGTTTTAAAAAGTTCTTGGGTTCTTTTAGTAAAAAAAAAGTGTACAAGGGAAAAATTCATCAACCGTAAATCATATTTCGTATGTTTTGTTTTCAAACCATTTATTTTTTTCTGTTAATATTAGGCTACAATTACATGGCCTATTAGCCAAAAGCTATTGATGTAACTATTCCAACACTAAAAGTTCGGAAAAAAACAAGAAAAAAAAAAGCACAAACTATTCCAACACTAAAACTTCGGAAAAAAACCAAAAAAAAAGCACAAAATTTCGGCTTTCCACTTGTTATTTGCCACTTACTTTTTGGGGTTATAATATTCCATTTTTATGATTGATCTCAAACCAAAACATTGAACACATATGTGAATGCATTACTATCCACTCGAATACTGGAAAATGTTTACAGGAGACGACTCTGCGACGTTTGGGAACTACGATTATAAGTGTCAATGGAAAGCAACGGAGTGGATAAATCAATGAATATATAGGTTACGTTTTTATGTTTTACTTTGGTTAAATAGGTAAGGTTTCTAGACCTAACGAAAGTATCTTACAACTTTTTTAGTTTGGAAATGGAATTTCTTGCCACGAACATATGAACCTGAGGTTTATATCAGCCCAACAAAGATTTGGAATATTGCGTAATTTGGGAAATAATGACTGAAACAACAAATATTATAATATAAATCGGAAAATAGTTTTAAAAGAAAAAAAATAAATATAGTGAGGACATGAACGCAATTATGACATGTATGAATAACGAATGACCAAAATACTTTGTAATATGATGTGATAAAATAAACCGAGTATGTTAAAGCTAAACTTTTTATCAAAAAAAATGTTAAAGTAATTTCTTTTGCTTTGTTTTTTACAACAAATGTTAAAGTTAAACCTCTTAATGTCGATATCAATATATATATACACAATAGAAAATAAAATCAAATATTTACATCTTCAATATATCTTATATATTAAAACGGGAGACACTTTCATTTATACTATGTTTTAAGTTTTAGGATAAAATTAATATATAGTTCATAACAACTCTTAAAAATAGGTTTAAGTGATTTTGTTACAGATTTTTTAAAATTTNATAGGTTTAAGTGATTTTGTTACAGATTTTTTAAAATTTAAATTTAATAAAAATTTAATAGATAAATCTCTAAAAAAATCTAAATCTTAATAAAAACATATCGGTTACAAATTTGGTTATTAATTCTATTCCGCTTCGAGTTTAGATTCGATTTTACCATACATTCTGGTACTTTATCGAGTTTAGTTCACCTACTTTGGTATTTTTGTTATTTTGGTTTAAGAAATATTCAGATTTTTTTATTTTCTGTATAGAGTTAGGTACGATATAGATCGAGTTGGGGTTCGGGTATTTTTACATAAAAAATTTAAAAATTTAATAGAAAAACTAAAATTTGATTTTTGATTTGGTTCTGATTCGGGTTTAGATTTGGTTTTTCAAATACATAGATTTAGGACTCATTGGGGTATTTTGTCTTTTTTTTTCGGGTTCGGTTCATCTAATTTGGGTTGATTTCGATTCGGTTTTTGGGCCTTTAAAACAATATCTAGAAAACAATATTCAAAATATCAACATAAGTCTAAGAACTAAACAAATATGGGTTGAAAAAATAATTAAATCTCACACTATAACGAAGGTATAATCCTAATACACATAAAAAAATTCTTTTTTAGTGCTTATCGTTTGGCAGAAAATGAACAATACTTCAAAAAGTGTTGGTCCAATACTCCAATATTCCCAAAAGACGACAAACAAATTGGGTAGACTTAAAGAGAGTCCATTGATTATACATGAACCAAAGTTGGGTAATATCATATATTCAATCATTAGAAAACGATCCATCATGTTCTACCTATGAAGATAGGCACGGGCAAAATAAAAATCTTAGGACATAACTAAGAAAATATGCTTTAACCGAACAAGAAGATTAAACAGAGACGTATAATATATTTGATGGGTATTTCAATACTAAACTATTTTTTAATATTATATCAATATTATGTTTTTTTTGTTAAAAATATACTATATAATATCATGTTGAAAAAAACATTTTAAAGTTAAACAAGCAATTAATTTTTCTGTCTTTTTGTCTCCTTCTAAACTTGCACTCTTTTGTAATTACTCAATATCTATTTTAATCTATTCAAATTTCAAAATTCCACTCATACTATTCAACAAAATTTCACTCATACTATGCAATTGTTTAGACTATCAGCTTTTAATGTATATTGTTCAGAAAAAATCAACATAATAATGTGAAATAAGGCAGAATGCCAAACACTTTTTCATTACCTCCAATATTTGGTATTAATTCAGATCAACTGAGTTTTTGAATAATTCCACATACCGTTTTCATAATATTCTCTTGATCATCACGCCTTGATTTCACTAAACTCTAATTTCCACCTCAAAAGCCTTTTTCATAAAGAAAAAAAAGGATGTGAGATACATAAATTAATGTAATTGAAAAGAAATATAGAAAAGGAAAAGTATATTTCGTACAAAAATGAGTTGTACTATTCTCAATAGCTCTTTTATCTTCTCTATAATGGTCATAATACTGGTTTTAAGAGAATGGTGTACTTGATCATAAAGGAATGATCTCTATCAGCCGATGAGGTTCGTGGTGTTTTAGAAGAGGAATCTACACGACTACACCTTATTGTATGTATCATCTATATTTATTAAAACGGATGTTTTTTGACCAAAAATATAAAATAAAATAACGGATGTTCTTTTTTTTGAACAACTTCTATTACTAAACAATTACAAAACATATAATTTTTTTAATTTGACCCCTAAATTTTACTTCTACGTTTACCTATTTCTTCTACAAAATCATTAAACAAATATTTTTTATAATAATTGTATAGTCTAATGTCTTGTTTTTCTCCAAAACTTCATTAACTACATTTTTTTTACTACGAATTACAAGAAAAGGAAAAGAAATTTTATTGAATATAATTATAGCAACAATATATTTGACTTGATAGATCTATTCTAAGAAATAAATACAATATTACACTATTTTTTATAAAACTAATATATACTTTCAAATAAAAATCCTTTAGAAAAAACAAAGCAATAAGATAATTATTATTTAAAAAATATATGTCTAAAGTAAGCAAGTATATATTATAAATCAAACAAAATACTAAGACTTATTCAACTTAAATTAAAATATTTTCCAACAAAATTATTTTTATGCAAGAACATACACGAGACTACTAAGAAAGAGAAACATGAACAATTCATAGTTCAAATATATAAACTCTATATATAACTATTTGAACAAATAACATAAAATACGATTATCAAAAAATAATAATAATCCATGCTTTAAGCATGGGTCGCATCTTAGTTATCTTTTAATATGCAAACTATCTAAAATAATATAATTATAAATTACATCTTGAAATATCGTTATCTTTATTGAAAAACCAAAACATATTCTATCATTAGAAAGAAGCCGAAATAAAATTCTAGTACTGCGTATATAGTTTTGTGATGAAAATTTAAATTTTAAGAAACTTGCTATAAGGATTTTTATATGGATCAAATCAGATTTAGATATATAATAAAATCCTCTTGCTTGTTGACAAAACATGTTAATTACATTGGAAATTTCCACATATAATTTAGACTCATAAATTTTATGTTCATGGTAATAATTATATCCCAGTTAATATTTAACAATTAAATAAATTGATTTTACTAAGAACACGTAGTCCACTAATAATAATCATTTTACTAATCTTTAAACGTTGAGATTTGGCAAGATGACCTAGTTAATTTATTTCTGATATAGCTTGGCACGATGCAGAAATTTTAATATACATTAAAGATTGTAACGCGTCCACTTCATAGCTAGCTAGTTAATATAGTGAAATCTGATAGGATTAATTATATCACTAATTACTACTGCTTAATTTATATAATACAGAACATTTTTCTCTGTGTTTTAAAAAGTTTCTCTATCTAGAGTTCAGAACCCTCTATCCCTTTTAGTGTCTTTTATAAAAGAAATTGGAACCTTGTTTTTCACCCATTTACGGTGGTGCTTCTTTTCCTACGGTGGTTTCGTGACCTAATTGCTAGCTGGTGTTATCTTTTCTTTTGATTTCCTTCTGATTTTCGTAATGTCTTCCTTCATGGATAAAGAACTGAGCTTGGAAGAAGAAGATGAACCGTTTATTATGTCAGATATACCAGGTTTCTATTCTAGTGAGAGAAACAAGCTGAGTATTGTTGGTTGAGTTCTAAACCCTAATTGTCAGAAAATGGCGAGCTTAATCCTGGATATGCCTAGGAAATAGCAGAAGCAAGGAAAGCTGAGAGGTGTAGCTCTCTCGAAGGAGAGATTCCAATTCATTTCCTCAAATGAGCATGATTTCAACGATATTTTAGAGAAGGGGGTTCAATCATACAGCGAATGGACCTTTGCAACTGATAGATGGATGGAGAATCCTCCGCTGGACTATTTGTAGTTTATTCCTCTGTGGGTACAAATTCGCAATGTCCCTGTGAACTACTATACTGCGATGGCGATTTCAGCTCTAGGAGAAATCATTGGCCAAGTACTTGAATTTGAGCTCGACAATTCAAAAGCACAGACAAGGGAATACGTCCGTGTTTTGGTCAGGTTTGATGTATCCAAACCGTTACGGAAATCTAAATGCATCTCTCTTCCGAATGGAGATAAAACTGAAGTTTTCTACAACTATGAAAGGATAATGAAGAGATGTTATCACTGTCAACGTTTCAACCATGAGAAGGACTATTGTCCCATCCCCATTGCTGCTCGTAAGGAGAAAGCAAAAGAATTTCGAGAAAAAACAGAAGTGTTGCTCTTCCACGTCCGCTGCTGTTCAAAGAGAATGATCCTTTGTTTTATATAGTATTTGAAGAATAAGCTGGAATAGATAAAGACACATGCATGTATAAGATAGCTCCTGAGGTTCTGGAGGAATACAGAGGATTCCTGAGTCTCGCCTCTGACGTTGATAAAGAGGCTAGAATAGAGAAAATTAGATCGGTGATTGCTGCAGCTGAAACTGATCCTTTATTTGGAAAAGTGGCGCTTAAGATTGGAAGCTCCACCTTTCATTTCATCTATTTTGGACAAAGGTAAAGGGCGAGTTTTTGATTATGAGACTAAGGAGTCCAGGTCTCTGGCTTTGATCAATGCTCCTTGTCAAAAGAAACTAATGGCATATGCCATTACTTCTGACCAGTACCACAACACTCAGATGACTCCTCACTATTCTGCTGCCAGTGATGGAGAAATGGCTAAGCAAATCAATTTGGAGACTCACAGTCCAACGGTTTATCGTTCCTGTCTCTCTGAAATCGGTACGTCCAGGACTGTGAATACTCGTACTAAGCCGAGAGAGAGGCCTCAAAAGTTCAAGAGAGCTCTTTCCAAAATTAAGAAAAAACTAGGAGAGGAAGACACTGGAGGATCTTTTAAGAGAAAAGGGAAGAATGAAGAAGTTGCTTCAAAAACAAGCACAAAGCGTGCAAAATCATTGGCAGTCCCCATGGTGGGACAGCCAAAAGATCAATGAGCATACTCTCTTGGAATTGTCAAGGATTGGGACGGTCTCAAGACTTGACAATTCAACGACTAAAGGAAATGCGTCAATCTCATTTTCCTGAGGTCTTGTTTCTAATGGAGACTAAGAATTGTAATAATGTACTAGTTGATCTTCAAGCTTGGCTTGGTTATGATAGGATTTATACAGTTAATCCTATTAGTTTTAGTGGTCGTTTAGCCCTCTTTTCGAAAAAATTTGTAACCTTGGTTATTAATTATGCGGATAAAAATATTTTGGACTGCTCGGTTTTTTTTGGAAATGAGAACTTTTTTCTCTCCTGTATATATGGTGCTCCCATGGCTGTAAATAGGTCTCATGTTTGGGAAAAACTCACTCGGATTGGTATTAACAGATCACAACAATGGTGTGTCGTCGGTGATTTCAATGACATACTTTATCCAGGAGAAAAATTAGGTGGTCCGGCTCGAAGTGATGCAAGTTGTCGTTCCTTTGTTGATATGGTAACAACAAATCATCTTCAAGAGTTGGACAGCACTGGTATTGCCTTCACGTGGGGAGGAATGCGGAATGGTATTTGGACTCAATGTAAATTGGATCGAGCCTTTGGCAACAAAGCTTGGCACAAAAGGTTTTCGAGGTCTAATCAAGCTTCTCTTCCTAAAAGAGGAAGTGATCATCGGACAATTCAGGTTTGATAAGCGCTTCCTCGGTAAGCTACAAGTTAAATCGACAATTGCTAAGGCTTGGAATCAGTCTTCGGTTAGGGGACCTTCATTGGTTTCATACAGATTAAGAGGGTGTAAGAGAGCCCTAAGTCAGTGGAAGCGTGAAAACAATATGAATTCAAAGGTATTGATAACTACTTTGCAAGCTGATCTTAAAGTGGAACATTCTGCCTTACAACCAGATTTTGCTAGAATATCTATTTTAAAGAAAGAACTTAGGCTCCAATTGGTAAAGTTGCATAATCGCCTAATGGCAGAAATAAAATAAAGTTGCATAATAAAAGTTGCAGAATAAAATCTTGCATAATGATATATTGCAGAATGGAATTTTTAGGCAAAAAAGTAACAAAACCTTGTTTTTTTTGCCTAATGACTTTTCCTTTGTAAATTTTTAGGAAGAAAAAAAAAATTGCAGAATTGCATTACATTACGCCATTATGCACATTATGCTGATTGAAATTTTTTTAGCATAATCGCATTAGATTACGCCATCAGGCGATTATGCCATTACCAATCGAAGCCTTAATCTAGCATACAAGGAAGAAGAACAATTCTGGTGTCAGAAATCGAAAGCTAAATGGCTGAAAGAGGGTGATGGGAACACCCATTATTTCCATGCTTCAGTTGCAGCTAATCATTCAAGAAAAACAATAGAGAAATTGGTGGATTTGAATGGTAATGATTAATTGTCAGAGGCTTCAAAGGGTGAGGTTGCTTCTGTGTACTTCACGGATCTCTTTACCTCATCTAATCCTACTAATCTAGACCTCACGTTCATAGACTTTACTCCTCGAGTTTCAAACTCTATGAACTTAGCTTTAAACAAGGTGGTTTCTAGTCAGGAAATAAAAGAGGCGATTTTCTCAATTTGCTCGTCAAGTGCTCCCGGTCCCGATGGGATGACAGGAGCTTTCTACCAAAGGTGTTGGGAGATAGTGAGACCAGCTGTATATATGGAAATTTTTGGTTTTTTTCAGACTGGAAGCTTTCCAAAAGAGTGGAACTTTACACATCTATGCTTAATCCCAAAGGAGGATGTTTCAACATATATGACTGACTTTGGGCCTATTAGCCTTTGTTCGGTCTTATACAAGATCATTTCAAAGATTTTGGTTCGGAGATTGAAACCTTGGCTGCCGTCTCTAGTCCCTCCAACGCAATCTGCGTTTGTGTCTGAACGACTCATATCAGACAACATTTTGATAGCTCATGAACTTGTTCACTCTCTTAGAACAGTTCCCTTTGCCTCCAAACAATTCCTAGCGGTCAAAATGGATATTTCCAAGGCGTATGATCACATTGAATGGAATTTCTTGGAGGCATTGCTTAGAGCTATGGGTTTTGATGAAAGATGGATCACTTGGGTTATGTTCTCGGTTACCTCGGTCACATATGCGATTCTTATCAATGATGCACCTTTTGGGATTATTAAACTAAATCGGGGATTAAGGCAAGGGGATCCTCTTTCCCCTTTTCTATTTGTTTTATGTACGGAGGCTCTCACTCATTTGATTAATAAAGCTGAAAGACAGGGACTAATTGAAGGAATCAGATTTGGAGCGAATGGACCATCAATCCATCATCTCTTCTTTGCGGATGACTCGTTATTCATTTTAAGAGCCACCAAAGAACAGGCTGCGAGCTTCTATGAGATTATCACCTTGTATTCAGCGGGATCGAGTCAAATGATTAACTTCAACAAATCTTCGATAACCTTTGGATCAAAAGTTGAAGAGGAAGTAGAAATGGAAGTTCAAAACTGTTTGAGTATGAAAATCTAGATTTTAACCAACCTGTTTTGATTCATTAACGAAGAAAGCTTATACAATG
>OVAX01003473.1:0-14365 GCA_900406405.1 Lepidium africanum | reverse complement strand
AAAAAAAAAAAAAAAAAAAAAAGAAGAAAACAAACAAGCTCCTCTTCCCATATTGTGACTTTTCTTTGTCTGTTTTTATATATAATTCTGATTTTGACATTATTTACACTCAATTGAAGTTTGGATCTACTCGTAGGTTAACGTTTTTAATCTAAAATAAGGAAAACAATATTATGAATTGCGTATACATAATGTATCCCATGACGGTGACTATGATCTTGACTCCCTCATTTGATTTCAACCATATATATATAGAGAGAGAGAGAAGCATCATGATGTTAACTCATACATATATATATATATATATATAATTGATTTGAAATTCGTTTTCATGACATAATAATATAACTTTTATATTTAACCAGTTTGAACAAAAGTGGGGCCCATTACCTTAGTGGAGTTTTCATGTTCTATGAGAAGAGAATCTAATCTATGTCACCATTTCTTCAAAGACAGCTTCTTTGAGATTCTCAAACTCTATATTAGAGAGAGGAACATGTGATCTTCAGCTTGAATGATGAGGAGATTAGCTTAAATATCATGATAACTCAAAGTTGAATGATGAGGAGATTAGCTTATTAAGAACTCAAGCAGTAGGATATTGCCTGGACTTATCTGTGATGCCATGGTAAAGATTGTTGGAAATAAAAGTAGACTTCTTCATCTGAACTTTCATGGACTCTTATATCAGCTTGTGCTGGGGTCGAAACAAACTGTTTCCACCATAAGGACGATGAAGAAGATTATCAGAAGGAGGCACTTGTTGTGTCTTAGAGAGATCTAGAACCGGAGAGGTTGGTTTTGAGTCTTGTGTTTGGTTAATGACCATCAAATCCTTTCCCATTAGCCGCAACACCGGGTTGGGATTCGAAGGAATAGCAGGCACAGACTTACTTTCGATATCAGAATCTTGTTGTATAATGTATAGTTGTGGTTGATCAAATGTTGTACCTTCCTTTCTTTGGCAACAACATGACTGATCATTATCTATGAATCTTGAAGATCTCTTGTCAGGAATGATGATGTTATGTAGACCTAATGCATGTGATTCAGGAGCTGCAAAGTTTGAAATAGCTGAAACATATGATTCCGATGAGTTTCTGTCAGTGAGATCAAGATAATCTTGTGAAGATTGAACTTGGCTTGCCATAACTGAAGAGTTTCCATGATTTTCTACCGCATCCATTCCCATATCCCAAGGACTAGGTAAAAACGATCCCGGAGGACCTGGAATAGGAATGGGATCAACCTCCATGAAAGAACTTCCTTGTTTAGCAGTTTCGCAACCAGTTTCCTCATACATCATGATCTCAAACTCAGTATCTGCATCATCCATTTTGCCCAACATATCATCATCTCCTTTGTTATTACCAGTTTCATCATAACTTTCATTATCATCTTCTTCCTCACTAACTGAAGGATTTGAGCTTAGCATGACCTTATCTGTTTCTCCATTATCATCCCAATCATCATAATCTCTCAGTTCACGTTCTTGAGTTATTTCAGACTCCCATTTCCCCGTATCTTCATCTTCAGTCTCTGAGAAATCCAGTTGAGCTTTGTTTAACTTCGCAACAGCATTTGCCTCGAATGAAAACACCTTTTCCACAGGTGTTGAACATCTCAAAGGATTTACTACAAAAGAATCAGTTTCAATGTTTTTCTTCCTAGACAAATCCCAGCTCCTACCAGAGGCTTGGCTCTCCCCACAAATTCTCCATGAGTTTTGACTATTTAAAGTAGAGGAAACTATCTCGGACAAATCAGTACTCACATGCTTTGGACCTCTTAACACAAGATGATCTTCTGACAATGACTGCCCATTCTCAGCTGGCTCATCACAATTTTTTGTGCCTTTCTTGTTTCCATTCCTTGATTGACGGTGTTTTGTCAGCATTCTCTGGTTGAATATTTTACGTTGTTGACCTGGACCTGATGTTTCTGACCTCACCAAGTCTTTACCTTCTTTAGAATACCCCCTTGGATACTCCGGTATCTGTTACACAATAAAGAGGCGTTACTTTAAGAATCTAGCAGCCAAATCACAAAAACGAATCATGCAAATGCATAAATTAACAAAAAAACTATGAGAGGTCGTCGAATAAAAGCATACCTCTGAAGCATTGCCTTTACTAACAGTGAGTTTTCTACTCTGAGGAACTAGTTTACCATACTTGTAATATTTATTTCCCCGAAGTCTTTTCCTAGAGCTTTTATTCCCTTTACCTTCACTAGAAGATTTCTTCTCTTTAGCATCTGCAGGCTCTCGTGATGGATCAGAAACTTTCTCGCTAAACTCAGATAGAATCCGCACTTTTTGGCCCTTAGACTCAATGTAAACAGGTCCAATGCCAGCAGCATCTTCATCAGTGTCAACACGCAGCACACTAGGCTTCTTTCCTTTGCTGGACACTTCAGGCTTATCAGAGACAACTCGGTTAGAGTAGCTGGAAATCATAGCCCACTTTGTTCCATTTCTTTTATCAAGATCTTCTAACGTGCATCCTTTTGAAGCAGCATAGATATCAATCATCAACTTAACCTTCAACCGTGGCTTAGTCCTAGGCCTGTTTGGCTTACTAGTTGGCTGGAGTCCCGAGTCAACTGAGAGACACTGATCCATGTGCGCATTTAAAGTGGTGTTAGAAGCAGACGAGAAGGTTTTGCAAATGGGACAAGTTCTTGATGCCATAGATTCAGAAGCAGAAAAGAGACAACTATGATCTTCTTTTGATCCACTATCCACACAGGCTCCAGGTTTCACCATTACTCCACACTTTTTTCTGGGATTCTTGTTCACGATAGCTACTTTTATTTTGGATTTCGAATCACTGGCCAACAAAACATTTTCAAAGCCTTGTTTAGTAGCCTCTGGTAATCTCTGGTCTGAGCCAAGTTTCTCTGACTTTCTCTTGTTACTTATAGCTTCGAAATGAGTTATGTTTGGTTGCTTCAATGACAAAGCTTGAGGAGCATGACTTATGACAGAGCCAAGAGGCTGATGAATCGGCGGCAATGGATCACTTAAGCCATGTTTTAAACAAAGTTGCAAACTTGTTGAGGAAAAAGGCCAATTTTTCTTGATGTTCTTGGTCCGATAACTAAGAGCATAATCTCTGCAAAACATCATAGCTCAACTGTTAGAATAACAACGAGACAAAACAAAGGTACATACATTTATAAAGAAAAAACTTCTGAGTGACATGACACAACAATAAAAAGTTGATTTCTTTGAAGATATCATTGAGGCTCACTCAGATCAACGGACACGGTATGGATCAAAGAAAATAAAAATATGAAGAATGAGAATAAGTCAAAAAACACTAATTCTCTAAAGCTCCATATAAATAGCAAACAGTTAAGGAGAAAAATATATATATATATATATATATACATATGTACTTTTTGTTTTGAATCTGACACATTTCACAGAATTAATGGAAGAGAAGAAAAGATCTATCAATGATCATACCTAACAAGAAAGCTAAGACTTGGCCTAAAACAATGGTGAGAAAACTATTAAGAGAGTTAAAGATAACCTGATGGAAAAAGTGGAAAGACGTGATTGACCAAACTCATCAGTAGAGTTGGTCAGATGTAAGAAACTGGAAGAAGAAGAAGATGGATTGTTTGAAGGGATTTGATCAGTGGATGATAAGAACATTTGACTCTTCCACTGTTACTAATCACTTTGCTCTTCCGCATAACACCAGATCTTATTATACCAAATTTGTGAGCCTATAAAACCAGAATACAGTTTAAGGCAAATGTTATTTTAGTTTTCGATTTAATAGAAACTTGTAAAACCCAGAAACTTTTATGAAGATCAGAAACAATTATATATATTATTTTATGTGAAGGAGAGAAAACAGAGAATAAAATTAGGTTTTGATGTGGGTGAGATTTTGAAGTATGTAGTTTGGATTGGTGAAGGAAAACACAAACAAGAACAATTAAAAGAGTGGATTTCTATTCTACTGAAATTTTTCCNAAAAAAGTGGTTTTTTTTTTTACTAAAATTTTTCCCCAAAAAAAAAAAAAAAAAACATCAGTTTCCAATCTGATAGGAGTGTTATTTTATGCAAGGAATCACATAAAACTGAAGACATCACAATAAGAGACTAATAGATCAAGTAAAGAGAAAACCCACAGACGAATTTATAAACACATCTGTTGTTCATAAAATCAAAGATCATTCACTTTTTTTCCAGAACCTATTGGGACCAAAAGAAATCAAAATACTGAAGGAAGATAATCAAACCCTTGAAGAAACAAAAAAAAACAGTTCTAGAAGATAAATAACAGAAAAACATGAGATTTAACAAGAAATCTGGAAAAAAAAACATACCAAAGCAAACTTTTTTATAATGTTATGAACAGGAGAGAAAGAAAAAATAGATCGTAAAATAACAAAACTTACAGAGGACTAAATATTTATGTACATGCATACCTATTTTGAAGAAAACAAGTTTAGATCTTTGAACTCAACAAAGAATTCAAAGCAAAGTAAGAAGAAGAAAGTGTGAATCGAATCGGTGATACAATAGAAGAAGAAAGAGGAAATAGAAGAGAGTTGTTGGAATGATTTTTGGAGAGATGAAGGATAAATTCACAGAAAATAAGTATCAGTAAAGACACACAAACCTTTAGAGGATTTGTATATTTCCAAAATGGTTTCCCTGGCAAAAGAAAAGATTTTTCATTAGAGAGAGAATGAGAAGAGAGAGAGATGAACAAGAACCACGCACCAACACATCAAAGTGGTATCAGGTTCTGTAAGTATTTAATTATAACAAAATAAGCTAAAAAGTAAATATCATAAGGTTATAATAGTAATTTCCATTAAGTTATTTCTCTTCCTTTTGTCTATCTGTGAGTGAGCTGTGTAAATTCCTAACTAGTTCTTCAATTTAATAACCTTTTTTTTTTAATTATCAACTATTGAAGGAGACAATAGAGGCTGCTATTTTTTTTATTATGTGTTCAATAAGGGGTTTATATTTAATGAAAATATAATAAATTTCCAAAATTTTATTTATTGTAAATCAAGACTACATGTTTAATCCATACATAAATCAATTGTCTCCTTATATATAAGACAATACTTTTTTTTTCCTAACCTCATTCGTTACCAAAAATTAAGAGAGCTCATTGGTACAAATGATTTTGGAAAGTCATCTAAGGATCATAAAATCAAATTTATAATTCAATACTCTAAAATTCAAAGGGGATATGAATAGAGTCATGAGTCTTGTAAAATTTTGATGTAAAAAGAGAATGTTGGCCAACTCTCGGGATCTTTATTTACTCTTAGCATTTCTGCACAATCTACTAAAACATCATCTCTATTATTTTTAGCGAGATCAAGCAACACATTACCTACATGAGAGCTTGAAACTCTAAATGTAAAGGAGAAAGAGAGTTTAACAAATTCTACGCACTCTCAAACTTACTCTACTTATGAAATCTGTAAAACAATATTAATCTAACCTAAAGAAGGACTCTAAATCTTTCTAAGATTCACCCACAAATCATTAGCACCCTGATAAAGTCGAAAATATTGACAAAGGTCTAAAGACTACCTCCTCCAAATTAGAAAGCCCCTAAAATGAAAGATCGATTTGGAGACAGACCCTGAAGATTCCCTACTTAAATTTGGACCCAAGATGCAACTTCTTTTAATGTCTGCACTACAATCTCTTTATGATTCATATTGATATAATTTCCTTAGGATTCCTATTGAAATAATCTCCTTAGGATCCCTATTGATATAGAACAGATTTTGTTCGTTTCTCGCTTTCCAAATATATCACATTAATCAAAGGAAGCTTAGAGTACCACCACCTTCTGGTATTATCCAAATAAATAATCTAAATTGAGGTATACTAAAGGACATGGGAAGATATTTATCCCCAATGGAATCCTAGGTGAAGTCCACAATTGCAGTGTCAAAGGACATTCAAACAACATATAATTGATTGTATGTGACTCTTTCCCACACCAACAACAAGATTCCATATTGTTTATGCCTCACCACATAAAAATAGCTTTGATTGCGATATGTTCAAGAACCGGCAAAAAAATGTTATATATTTGAAGGACACTTCACTTTCCACACTTGGGTTTGCAAATCCTGAATATTGGGTCCCAAACTACCGACATCAAACAGAGAGATATTTGTCTTCTTCTTATACCCTAATTTCATTGAATAACGATCTGATTTTGTAAAATGCTTATCCAACCAATCGGTTCTTTTCCTCCTACTAAAAAACATACAATTATCACAATAAATCTAAAATTAAGTTAATATAATTTAAAATAAGAATGGGGTGTTCGACTGCTGTTGAGTGCAAAACCACATGGTTGATAAATGGGGCCCAATTTTTTGAAAAGTTGGACATATGCTTTTGTATACATTTTTTTTTGAAATGTGAAATTTATTGATCAACAAAAATATTTACAAAGAAGGTTCATAACAAATAAAGTATAAGCAATGCAGTTCATGATTAACTAAAAAATAAATAATTAACTCATCCTAACTTCAAACCATCTTTGCATCAAACCATGAAGCTTGTGTGGTGCAAAGTAGTGGAGAGAGGTGATGCAGTTGCGTATTATTTTGTCTATCAAATGTGTGAGAGTGGTAACATACATAACTGGTCGACCGTGAATTCTTGAATTGCGTTCACGCCATATGTGATACAAAGCTGTTTGAAACACAAGCTTGCACAAAACAACATCTTTGGAGTCACAGTTGTTGGCGAGTAAGAATAATACCGTAGCATTCCAATAAGGAGTAATTATCCAAGCCAAAAGAGATGAGCAAAGATTTGTCCACATCGTGTAGCTATATAAGCAAGTGAAAAACAAATGATCTCTCGATTCATTTATCTCTCCACACATGACACAATGTTGTTTTCTACCCCATAATTGCATTCTATCACTAGTCGATAATCTATTCTTGATAGCAAGCCAAACAATAAAAGAGAAATGAGGTACCGCTTGTGAGAACCAAACAACCTTATACCAAGGTACCTTTGGATACTATGATCTAATCTGATCCCATGTTTTGGCGGAGGAGAAAAAGTCACAATATTGTCCTGGTGAGTGTCACCACATAAAAGCATCAACACCTGCAGCCACATTCAGAACTGGTCATGTTCTGATTGTAGCGAGAATGGTTCTGAAATACCTACTTCGATGAATATGAGGAAGCCACTGAGAATCTGAAATTACATCACATACTTTAGCATCTCGTGGTAAGCCAAAGTACCTTGTTCTAGATTCACCTGTATTGTGCAGAAGTCTGCCAAGAGAACTTCAACTATCAAACCAAAAAGTTGAACTTCCTGATTTGATGCATACTGTAACAAAAGGGAATGCTAGGTCTCTCAACTTTAAGAGCTTGCACCAAATCCATGATCATTTCGTTCCATTTCTCACCTCCTAAAATGAGCTATACTTTAGGAGATAATGTTTGGTCCAGTTAACCCATAAGGAGTCTGTCGTAGATAGGAGTCTCCAAATTAAACACAGTGCAAATACTTTCAAAGAGTCTTGAAGTAATCGAATTCCTAGCCCACCTTCAAATTTGGGTTTACACACTTCAGTCCAATCAACCTTGGTTTTACTAGTGTCATTAGGTGAACAAGACCATAAAAATGTTGCATATAACCCCTCTATCTCATCCAGACAACATCTTGGCAATCTAAGCACACCAAAATTTTATTATACTTGTAATGACCGATTTAATAAGTTGCAACTGACCTGCAAACAAAAGTGTCTTTGTTTCCCAGGAGTTCATGCAGGATTTCACCTTGTTTTGAAGAGGAGCATAGTCGAGTCTTATCATGGATTTCGTCGTAAGAGGCATCCCCAAGTAGCGGATTGGAAAGGCATCCATATTCATACCTATCTCAATAGTTGTAGCTTGCAAAGAGTTATAATTCCGTCCAGCCATATACAAAGAGGATTTCGTTGGGTTTATGTGCAAACCAAACATAGCTCTGAACTCATCAAATATTGAAATGATCCCTGTCAAAGAGCTATACTTGTCATCAGTAAATACCATAATGTTATCAGCAAAACTCAAATGTGTTAACTTCACATCCCTGCAATTTGGATGAAACCCAAAACGAGAATTTAATGCTGCCGGATCCAAGAAGTTCGAAAAGTCATTGTTTATGATGAAATATAGATAAGGTGATAAAGAACATCCTTGACAAATTTTCTGTGAACTGTGGAAAAACCCCTCAAGTTCTCCATTTACTGAGACTGAAAAACCCGCTGTAGAAATGTAGACATATACCCACTGTATAATTAAATCTGGCAGCTGCATTGCTCGGAGCACTGGCACTATTAAATCCTAATTAACTGAGTCGAAAGCTTTGACAATATCAAATTTGATAGCACATCTTGTGGATATTTTCTCCTTACGGTAGTCCTTCACTAGCTCTGTTGCTAGCAACACATTTTCCAGTAAAAGCCTATTCTTGACAAACGCACATTGATTATGAGCAATAACATTAGCAAGATAGTTTTCAACCGATTAGCTAGTATCTTGGAGATAGCCTTATATATGAGCTTACAGCAAGCAATTGGCCAATAGTCTCGCATAGAAACAACTGACGGATGTATAGGAACCAGAGCCAACATTGTGGCATTGACATCAATGGTAGAAATCAATAGATGAAGAACAATTGCTTGACTATTACAAAATCAGCGCCACTGATTGACCAAGATGCCTTGTAAAACTCTCCAGTGTAACCATCAGGTTTTGGTGACTTATTTGTAGGCATAGAAAAAACTAATTTTGAATATCACCATGGGTTATTGGAGCCACCAAAGATGCTATACTCAATGTCGGACTGTGATAATCAACTAAACTTTCAAGGTGATGTGGAAATTGATTCCCACTCTGCACGTGATTTGATTATAAAATCTTTTTAAAATAGTCAACTGCTTCAAACTTGATATCCTCAGGATCAGTGAGGAGAGTTCCAACACGTGACTGTAAGCGTTTAATGGCATTGCGTGAAGCTCTTGATTGTGTTACCCTAATGGAAGTAGGTTGTATTTTGATCACCCTCTCCCAATCATCTTATTCTTGACTTTTGTTTGTAGTATTGTTCCTCTACATAAGCCAGATGGTTCCATTTAGAATTTGCATCATCAACAGCTTGAAAGTGTGTAGAATCTTGACTCAAAAGTGCTTCCTCTTGTAATTTACAAAGTTCTGCATAAACTTCTTTTGTACGATATGTGATGTTACCATAATGCTCTGTGTTAAGGGCTCATAGTGCAGCCTTAAGCCGTTTCAATTTTTAGTGAAAAAGTTGTAAAGCAAAGCGGGAATGGTATAGAGGTTGCGCTTGTTCCCATATATGTTTGACAACTGGTATAAATTGGGCATGACCTGTGAGGAAATTGAAAAAAATGAAAAGGTTTCCTCTTCGTATGAACCTCCGAGGAGAGATGTATAGGACTCATACAATGATCAGATATTCATCATGATTCAAAAATGATATAAGAGTAAAGGAAACATGTCATTCATTTATCATTTACATGCACCCTATCAAGCTTCTTACTAACCGGATTGCCACCTTGCTTTTGACCAAGTGAACAAAGGGCTCGTACTTGTCAAATCCATAAGCTTACAACGCGACACCAGATTCTGAAAACTATTATACCCAAAGTATCAACACGATAATCCAAAGATCGAAATGCTCTGTTGTTGACAAAATCTCATTATAATCTCCCAACAAAATCCAAGGCTGAAATATATGTGAATTTGTTGTTTTCAGAGTCGTGATTTCTTGCCATAAAACTCTTTTGTCCGCATCAAAATTAGATGCATAAATAGTTGTGCAAATAAAAGGAGTTGCTACATTATCCATCTTGAGTCCTAACGTGATTTGTTGAGCACTCTTATCAAGAATTGTAGTTTCCACCTCTGTAGATATACAAAACCACAATCGACCAAGATAATGATGATCATAGTTAGTTACAATCTTCCATCCTGGAAAAAATTAGTGCATTATTTCTAAACTGTTCTCTTCTTTAACCCTTGTTTCTCAAAAACTGGCTTGATTTCTTTAATCCACTGTCAGACAGTGGCGTGTTTGTGTGGAGAATTGAACCCACACAGGTTCCATGCAAAGAAAAAGATCATTGCATCCTAAAGGAAGCTTGTTTAGCTATATTTTGACAAGTAGCCAGGATCATGTCCTTTGTACGCGTAACAGATTATTTCTTCTTTTCTCTTAGTCTCTAATTGACATGTTTATCATTCTTCTATATACCCATCCTCCTTTACTTCTTTAAACACCTTGTAATGTGATGGAACAAGTTGTTGTGCACCTGTTTCAGCAACTGGAGATGAGTTTGGTGATAAACTCTTTCCTGATCTATTTATTGTTGTCCATTCATATGGGCATTGATTTTCCGGATTCACTTGAGAAGTAGGCACCTTTGGTGGGGCGTATTTTGGAGGAGCAGTAGCTTGTGCATGAACTGCAGTGACCAACGACTTGATAGAAACAAAGGTAAAAGCCTTTTCTTGAGAAATAACGTCTCGGTCCACTCTAACCAATTGATTATATGCTTTAGGAATAGAGATTGAGGCTACTCCTGGTTGCAGGGTCTTAGAGATTGAAACATCCCCATCACATAGAGGTTGTTTTTCCTTCTTTTTCTGTAGAATAAAAACTTCTCATGTATTTCCCTGTTTCAAACATTTTGAAATCTTATGTCCCCATTTGCAACAACTAGTACAACGTGGTGGTAACCAAGGAAACATAACATGGATTAAATGCTTTGGGTATGTCCATGCAAGTACAATAATTTTGCTTAGAAGTTGTCATTCGAGATTCACATTCACTAACACTCTTGCAACATCTAGACGGTGGCATTTCTCTGTCTTAGGATAAATTTTAATTGGCTTTCCACCATGACTTGCCAAGTAACTTAAACCCTTTTAGGTAAAAAGATGGCTAGGAACATCTTGAAAATCAACCCACATTGTAACATCATGATTTTCTACAGCTGAACCTTGAGTCCAAGCACTTATCAATAGCAAAGTATCTCCAACATGCCAGTAATTATTGTGCAAAACTCTTGACCGAGTAGATTCATCATTAATCTGAAATAACACAGCTTTTGAGCTAGTTAAATTAACATCAATTTTAAAGATTTCTCTGAATTTTGTCAAATTCGATTGATTGTAGCGTGAACAATCCCAATATGAGGTGCATCTCCAATGAAGTGACCTACGACAAGATTGTGCCAGAGAAGAGTTGAATCCTTAAGATATCATCATGGAGAAGAGATGAGATGACTCTATTAGTGAAATTGAGCCTTAAATCATAAGCAGCAACATATGGTGATAACTTTGTAGCCGCCGAGATCCAAGCTTTAGCCTTTACCGGAGAAGAAGAAATTTGCTGAGGGGGAGAAGAGGAGGCCTCCATATAAGGGATAAAACCCTCTATTGGGTGAAGCGGAGGCCAGCACAAAATGACGGAGCCGTTGGAGTCGCCGTAGGAAGAGAGATGGTTTTGTATAATTCTATAATTCTACTCATAAGAAACAACACAAAACCCTTTTTGTTTAAGAGAGAAACTAGATCTCTCTATTGTTTGATCGATCGGCAAGTAAATAATACATGAGAAGAATAGTGATATATCCACCAAGCATACATGTCAGCTTTTATAGGAAACCAAAATCTATGTTTGAGCTATGATGAAGTGGTTCTCTTTCACTATAATTAACTTCTCAGAACAACTCCAATGGTAACACCATTTTTAGTGTTGAAATTACACCAACTTTGGTATTTTGGTGTTATATTTTTTATTTCAACTCCAACCACAACATCAAATATCACATTAAAAGTATTATTTTCTATTATTATATTATTAAATATTATGTTTTTTAGTGTTCTAATTAAAATTTTATTTGTATTTTTAATCTTAATCAAAATATACCTATGAACTAATATTATGTACACAATAAAATATTAACTTAACTAAAATAATTTTAATTATATACAAATTTAACTACAGTTAATTAATTTTTATATATTAATTAATTTTTCAATATAATTACAATTAAAATTTTACATTAATTATAAATATAGTTTAATATAATTAAATTTAAATTTTATATTAATTATAAGATTTGGTGTGGATAACATCTAAAGTATATTCATAAATGAAAAACCAAATTTTGTAATATTTAAAATATATTAATAAATAAAAAAGAAAAAAATAATAATATTTTAAGTAAAGTCTACGTTGAAGAGAGCATATCAATGTTGCTTGAAGTCGTCGGTCAAGATAAGACCATGAAGAATATTGCTCAAAGATATCAATGATCTTTGGATACGATAAAAAGAAAATTTGATGAAGTTTTGAGTGTTCTCCTCAGGTTTTGCAGTGGATTCGATAAAACCTGTAGAAAGCGAGTTTACAAGGGTAAGCTCAGTTCTGAGGAATGATACTCGATATTGGCATATTTTAGAGACTGTATTGGAGCACTTGATGGAACACATATCCCAGTTCGTATTCCTAGTAGAAATGCAGAAGCTTACAGAGGTAGAAAATCAGAGCCTACAATTATTGTTCTTGCTATATGTAAATTTAAGATGAAGTTCATATATGCATATGTGGATGTTCCAGGCAGGGCACATGATACAAAGGTTTTGACGCACTGTGCAAAAAACGAAGCTTCATTTCCACATCTGCCAATTGAAAAATATTATATGGTTGACTCTGGGTATCCCACAAGAACATGGTATCTTGGTCTGCATCGTAGGGTTAGATATCATCTTGATTAGTTTTTCAGAGGAGGGCTACCATCAAACATGCGAGAAATGTTCAACCGGAAGCATTCATGTTTGAGATAAGTGATTGAGCGGACATTTGGAGTATGGCAAGCAAGATGGAGAATTTTAGACCATAAGCATCCAAAATATATTTAACTAGGTGGATTAAGATTGTAACAACAACAATTACACTACATAACTTCGTCCGTGATTCACATAGAGAGCATCATGATTTTTTACATTGGCAGAGGAAAAAACATTATCAAACTCATGGTGATGAAGGTGAAGACGAAGATGATGATGATGATGATGATGATGATGATGATGATGATGATGATGATGATGATGATGATGATGATGATGATGATGATGGTGGTGGTGGTGGTGATGATCACATTGCATATGAGTCGACATGTGATAGAGTTATTGAAGGATTGCGAGACACACTTACAAGCGAAATCGATAGAGGACGTGGACAATCTTACTAAAAACTTTTACGCATTTTTTTTATAAAATGTATGTTATGTATGTTTGAACTTGTTTTTGATAAATTAGTATCAAATCTATAAACACAAACTTTTTGTTCATTTTTGTAAATATATAAGTAACTATCTATTATAGATTTTATAAAAAACTAAAAGATTAAAAAAATTAAAAAGGAATCGCTAGTCGCTGGCGATTGCAAAACGGACATCATAGCGACTAGTCGCTGGCAACTGCAAAACGAACAACACAGCGACTGGTCGCAGCGACCACTCGCAGTGACTATTAAACGAACATAAAACTAATATTTTGGTTGCAGTCGCTGGTCGCTGTTGTCAACGATCAGCAAACGAATAACGCTTTGGTATGATGAATAGTGTTATACCAAATTTGGTGTATCTACGTAGCAATTATATCAAATTTAATGTTTTGGTATTTTTTTAGTATCCCATTAAAATGCATTTATGTTTCATTGGAGTTGCCCTTATGGCGTATAACTTATGTACTTAATGAACTTATAACACGAGTTGATTATATAATTGTGTTATTCTATGATAAAGAAAATAATATTATTATTAATTATTAGCACACAAAAGAAATTTACATATTAAAATAGGAGACAATTTTATTTCGACCATGTTATAAACTTTAGGATAAAATTAATATATGGTTCATAACAACCCTTAAAAATAGGAATAAAATGAGTTTTGTTGCAGATTTTTATACAAAATTCAAAATCAATAAAGATTTAGTAGATAAATCTCCAAAAAGGTAAAATTTAATATACAAAAAAATCAGGTACAAATTCGGTTATTGATTTAGTTTCGGTTCGGATTTGGATTCGGTTTTCAAGTACATATATTTAGGACATACTCTGGTATTTTGTCAATTTTGGTTCCTCTAATTTGGTATTTTGATAGGCTGTTCTAAGACTTATTCGAGTATTTTAAATTTTTGAACAGAGTTCGGTTTGGTATTGATCGAGTTCAAGGTCATGTATATTTATATAAAAATTCAAAATTAAAAAAGATTTAATAGAAAAAAATCTAAAAAACTAAAATT
>OVAX01003472.1:0-19430 GCA_900406405.1 Lepidium africanum | reverse complement strand
GTTGAAACCTCCATTGTTGACATATTGAAAGTGGTAGGTGTTGAATGTGGTAGGTGTTGAAGTTTGGACTTCATGGAACCTTCAAATTCTTCGGTACCCGGAACGGAATTTTTATATAGTTTAGGTTTCTTACAAGATTTCTTTTTATAAAGACTTGTATAATCATAAAGATTTGAAGTTGAGCATGTGAAGCGTACATTTGTTAACTTGGTTTATACCAATGGTAAAGCATTGTACAAAGTTTTCTCGCTTTGGTTAATGCCTACCGAAAGATTTTACTATTCGACAAAAAAAAAAAAGATTACTACAAGAAAAACAAAAATCGTATACACAAAAATATTTATCCTGAACTTGTAGTATACACAAATTCGAATTCAAAAAAAAAAAAAAAAGGACAAAAAGAAAAAGAAACAGGAGAAAGAAGAGTGTGACCATATATGCTTTTTGCGTTTTAAAGATTATGATTTCAGTTGAGCTTTTAGAAGATTCTGTTCTCATTGCTTTGAACTCCACAAGTGACCGGAGCTTTGGCTCTCACTTTCCTCATGTACCAATACACTCCACCCGCAACGCCAATCGCTCCGGCCGCTGAAACTGCCGTCACCGTTCCTAATACCGACAACGATAAGTATAAATTCATATAGTAATGATATGCCCAAAATTCATATCGTAATTATATTAAGCATCCTTAGTTACCTGCAATAGCTCCAACACGTTTATGCTTTACGAGGCTAGGATCTGCAACAAATATGAAAAATGATTGAATGTACGTTATAGCAATTACATATTTTCAGCGTCATTAACAAAAGTATTTACCTTTACAATAAGTTGTAGCGTTGCCCTGTTGGCAAAGGCACAAGAAATTCTGCGTCCTCGTATCAAACCCACAAACTCCAGCACCTTTAGTCGTTTCTTGGCAAAGAAGACACTTCATCGTCACTGGAAATTCGAAATCAATCCTAATTCCGTACTCGGGAAACTGATCATACGGTGCGTTCTCCACACCCGTACTCCTCCAATACACACTTGTATATGTCGCGCAATTATCCAGCATGAGCCTTAAAGATTGAGTCGCTTTTGGGTAATACGAACAACAAGAAACCCTAGACCCTAAAGCAGATCCACATTCGGGCAAATGTCTGCATAGATAGCTCGAGCTATCGCAGGAGGAGTCACATCTGTCAGGAAACCTCTCACAGAAGAATGGTTTTGGCTCGACGATCACTTTCTCGGCGTTGCAGTTGAAGAACAAGTAGTCGTTTTGAGCGGAAACTGTGAAGTGTGTGTTTGAATCAATGCTAAATGATCTAGTGGGACGAAAATTATCTCGATCTTGACAAGTCCACATGAATGGATCGGTAACAAGAAGGTGAGGATCAGTATAACTTATGGATTTAACAGGGTATTTACCAGATGGTGTTCTAAGTTCGAGCTTCGTGTTGTTGTCGGAACAAACGAGCATGTGTCTGTAATAAGGGCTGCCACAACCGTCGTCGATGGCAAAAGGATAATTAATCGGAATGTTGCCGCAAGAAGTTCTGCAGAGATTTGATTGAGATGATGTTGTTGATGACTGAAGAAGGATGGAGATGAGAAGGACGAAGACGATAAAGTAAGAGTTAAGTGAAGACATTGTTTATAACTTAGAAGTGTTGATTTGATACTTGTGTACAGGTCTTAGTTATGAGATTATAATTTAGTGGTGATGAAGTGTTGAGTAAGCTTGGAATTTCTTGTTAAGGAGTTTAGGAATCTTCTTGTCATGTGCTTAGTTTGAAAGGTTTTTTCCTTAAAAAAATTTTATATTCTTTTAATTCAATTCAAAATTAAACTGAACTTATTAAAAGGGCCTAATAATGTCTGATTCATCTTAAAGTTTAGATGGTTTTCTTATTCCCCAAGAAAACCAGGAATTGATGGATTAACTTTGATCTCTAAACTCTTCTCGTGCTGACTTTGACCTTTAGGTTATTTGGACAACTTTGTGCAATTACACATAAGTTCACTCAATTAGAATAAATATATTGAATCTAAGTCATGCTGAATACCTAGTATTCATTCAGATCAATTTACATTTTTTAACCAAGGAATTCCAATCAATATGAAGAAAAAAGGATGCAGATATAGGATGTTGGTAGAGATGATTTTGATTTTCTAGAAAATGTGGGAATTTTGGAGTTTGGGAATCTTTCACTGGATGAACCAATTTTTAAGAATCACTTGCCAAGTGATTACTTTCTTTTTTTATTTTATTTAAGATATTATATTTAAGTTTTCTCTTTTGTCATGAGATTTATGATTTGATTTTCTTATATTTTAAATCTACTCATATTTTTAGAGTAGATTAACTCAATATCCTATTAAATTTTAGAAACTCATTAACTACCCTTATAATAATGTTCATTAAATATCTGCCACCGAACTATTCATATGAAAAACAAAATTGCCTTTAGCCGAAATATTAATATTTGATTTTGTTAGAATTTGGCCGACAAAACATTAATGGCAGAACAGTGTATTTAATGCGTTGTCCCCGTGTTTGTTATCCAGTATAATATGTTGTACCGGGTAACTTATTTATTAGACGCTGATACTAAACAAAATATCCATTTATATATTATTACATATTTAGTATCAATCAACGTATGTAGTATCAGATAACTTTTTTAGTATCGGATAACATAAAGTATAGTACACAGTAATATATTTATTACCCGGTAATTTAAATTTTTAACACATATATTACCCGCTAACAAATATTTTACCTGCTAAAAAATATTGTAGCGTATAAGTATGTAATCATTTGTTCCGGGTAACTTATTTATTAGATGCTAATATTAAACGTTATATCTGTTAATATATTTCTTACATAGTTAGTATCGAGTAACATGTTTGTACTGGGTAACTTATTTATTAGACATTAATATTAAACGTTATATCCGTTAATATATTTCTTACATAGTTAGTATCGAGTAACATATTTAGTATCAGAAAAATTTTTTAGTATCAGATAACATAAAATATAGTACACGATAATATATTTATTACCCAATAATTTAAATTGTTAACACATATATTACCCGCTAACACATATATTACCCGCTAGATATATCGTAGCGTATAATAATGTAATTATTTGGTAACTTACATAGTACCAGACAAAAACTAAACAAAGTGTGAGAGGTCACAACTTGTTTAGGGAAAATTGGTACAATACAATCACATCATACATAGAACATGTTAGCAGGCAAAACACACCAAGCCTTATAAGTTTTTTAAGTATCGGCTAACTAGTCATTCACAACAATATTTGAGTAATTGGAACCTAGCAATCATCAGCTAACTTATATGTTTTACCCGTTAAAATGTATATTACCGGGGTAGTTAAACATTATCCGCTACTTATATAATACATGTTAAGGTATATATTAGACGTTAATAAATTTAATATCTCCATAAGAAATTGAAATAGTTTTTTTATCAGACCGATAAACCCTATTTAAGAAGAAGTGAGAAGACAATAGAGAGAACATACATGTGGATGAGGGATGCAAAAGAGATATGGTGTGAGTTGCGAAGAAAAATTTGTGATTTACAATAAAGCGAAGAACGGAAGAGAGAGATTGAACAAGGTGTGTTGTGTTTGAAAAGAGTAAGTTTTTTGATAAACCTTTACTCATGCATGACTTATTAGAGTATTTAACCCCACATTGACATGATGGTTACTTCAAAACCAACGACAAACAAGATAGGGGTATATTGGACCTATATTGGTTCAAGAAGCGTAGGTAAATTAGATATGGACATATACCTAATTTCAATTTTAAAATAGGGTATTGAGTGAAATTACTCATATCTTTATATGTATCTATAAAATTTTAAATTTTATCGTTTCTTGTCTTTGTTCCATAGTCGAACCTGAATTTTATGGCCCATTCAAAATATAAAAGAAACTAGAAAAAATTGAAAACCATTTTTGGTGCATTATATTTTGATACATTATTAGGCAATGGAAAAGTTAATTATGGCATGTCCAAAGAAGCCATCTTTTGATGCACTGCAAACCCATAATTACCAATGCACAATTAGTTTAGAAAAATATATGGACAGGGCGAAATCACTGAGATAGACTCAGGAAGTGAAAGAGCAGCAAGCGGCGTAGATTGGGCTTTTAATAGGCTCAATATAAACACTACACTGAGCATAATCCATGTGATATTAATTAAAGTGGGCTTTTAGAAGCATATCATCGAGACCGTTCAAAATAAGTCATCTCAATCGACGGCTAATATGATAAGAAGATCACGTAGTCCACTACAAGTTCGTTAGCACCAGATTGTTTGCTAAATTTATAACACGATACGTTATGCCTTCCTATCCATCCGTCAACGGCGAAATCCTATCGTTCATTATAAGAGATCCAACGGTCAATAACGAAAGATTAGCCTACACGAAATATCTCTCTTTTTGTCTTTTGACGAGTTTATGAAGTGGGCCCCGCTGTAATTGTCATTAAGGAACAAGCAGTTAATTTAACATCTCTCTCCTCACAGTCATCTCCTTCTTCGATAAATGTAACCATCTCTTCTCATTTTTTTCATATTCATACCTCATTTTCCTGAGTATCTGGTACTTAAGAGTTTGGTGAGCTCTCTTTCTAAACCCTTCGATTTTTCTCATTCTAGTTTTAGTTTTCTCCTCAATTTATTGTCTCTGATACTCGCCGACTTTTCATATATCGTTTTTTGATTGGTTAGGTAAGGGTTTTGTTCCCGAATTTTTTATTTCGGGTGGTACTGTTTTGGTGATCTTGCGTAGTAGATTCTCTTAGGTTCTGTTTTCTTCCGTGAATTGTGTCTTGTTTGTAGCTAATTTTGGTTTCACTAGTCCTCGTGTTCCATCGGTATTAATTTTGTTGCAACTTTTTGGTCAGTTTGATTATGTAATCGTACTGTTGAATTGAAGTTTTCTCGGATATAATCGTGATCATGCTTCGTTTATTCGGTAGATGAGAAGTTTTATGCTCCTACGTTTTTTTGGTAGTTGTTATTTTGTAATTTCTTATTCTTGTTTCATTGATTATCACGATCTCCAAATTCATATGAATCATTCTTTTGCATGTGAGTCTTAATGTAATCGGGATTGTTTCCTTTTGTTAATTTTGTCTGATCGGACAATCTTTCCTTTTAATCCTTGCTAAAATGGAATTAGGTGTTTGGGAGCGAATATTTCTAGGGTTTTGTTTTAATCTAAGTATTAGCTTTCTGATTTTTCTCTCCGATGGTCTCTCCAGAAACATGCATTTGATGATAAATGGAGTCGTGAAAATGAAATGAACAACAATTCTTACTTCTAAGCAGAAGTTGAATAAAATCAGTTTTATCAGGTGTATGTAATCAGGTGCTATGTGCTTTTTGGTTTAGAAATTGTATCAGCTTGGTCTTTTTGTGGGCTTTCATTGACGTTTCACCCTTATCAGAATGTTTTATTTTCTCTGCACCCTTTGACCAAAAAATTTTAAGGTCTTGTGACTTTGTCTAGCAAAAGGTCTATATCACTTTGCAAAGTCAATAGAGTTTTCACATTATTTATTTCTTCCACGCTAGTGTTTGGTTGCAGTTTGAGGGAGACCAAGTAAAGTAATAATCTGCACAATTATTGCGTATAAACCTTGGACATGGTCTATTTTTAGCTACGAAGACCTTTTTATATAAACAATTCCCTTATATATTAGCTGACTTGTATGGTTTTGTAGGTCCTCTAGTTTACAGCTTTATGGTCGCCCGACTCTTAACCTTTCTTTGTTTTATGTTTTTGTCCGTGGTGTCAATGAATAGGTGAAATGAAAATATACTTAACAACAATTGCTGTTTCACTCATTCTGTCATTCCTGCTGTGTTTTTCTGCCTATGCTGAGCACAATGATGGGACCCTCAGAGTTAGCCTGAAAAAACTCAAGTTGGATGCCAAGAACCGGCTTGCAGCACGTGTTGGTTCCAAGCAAGAAAAGTCTTTGAGAGCATACAGTCTTGGAGATTCTGGAGATGCTGATATTGTCACGCTCAAGAATTATCTAGATGCTCAGTATTACGGTGAGATAGCTATTGGTACTCCACCTCAAAAGTTCACCGTGGTTTTTGACACTGGAAGCTCTAACCTCTGGGTGCCATCATCAAAGTGCTATTTCTCAGTAAGTAATATTTTGGTGTATACTGTGGTCAAGATACTTTTGAGAAGAAAATAAAATGTGTTCTGTCTGTTGTGTAGATTGCATGTCTCTTACATCCCAAATACAAATCGTCACGTTCAAGCACATATGAGAAGAATGGTTTGTTCTTTTTCTCTCTCTACTCAAACCTTTCCTATGTAGTGGTGTTTTTTTTATCGTATTCTTATAATTTGAGATGTGCTCATTGATGCTGCTTGCTTAGCAGTTGGAATTGCCAATTTTTACATACTTTACATTTCAAGGCAATCCAATTAAGCCTCTAGAATGTGTATATGAACATTGTCATCTTTGGTAAAAACGATGCAACATCACTGTTGATGTGTGCTGTGAAAGTTATAACTAACTCAATCATCGTTGATGCAGGAAAATCTGCGGCAATTCATTACGGCACTGGGGCAATTTCTGGTTTTTTTAGTAATGATGCTGTCACAGTTGGCGATTTAGTTGTCAAGGATCAGGTAAACTATCTATTTACTCTACTCAACACTAACCACGGAGCTGTGCTACATAATTGACCTTCCTTAACATCCTGTATCTCATCAGGAGTTTATTGAGGCAACCAAGGAGCCTGGTATTACATTTGTTTTAGCTAAATTTGATGGTATCCTTGGTCTTGGATTTCAAGAGATCTCTGTTGGAAATGCCGCTCCAGTATGGTATGCCTGCACTTTCTTCTCTTGGCTGGTTGAGTTTTACATTCCTTTAATATTAATCTCATGTCACAATGTCATCTCTTTTTTACAGGTACAACATGCTCAAGCAAGGCCTTATCAAGGAGCCGGTGTTTTCATTTTGGCTTAACCGTAATGCAGAGGATGAAGAAGGTGGTGAACTTGTATTTGGAGGTGTTGATCCAAAACATTTCAAGGGAAAACATACATATGTCCCTGTGACACAAAAGGGTTACTGGCAGGTTTGTTTTACATCACTTTGTTTGTGTTTCGCATCAACATTTTCAAATGACAGTCTTAACTCGAGCTATTGATTTTCTCTTTTTATGTAGTTTGACATGGGCGATGTACTCATTGGTAGTGCACCCACTGGTATGTGTAACATTGTCATTAATATGTCTCATTCTTTATAACATATATATAGCTGTTCCTAACAAATGCAAAAAGGTCTTGCTACTTATATTTGCTGGTGAGGAGTGATTCTAAACTTTGTGTTACTGTTATACAGGGTTCTGCGAAAGTGGCTGTTCTGCAATAGCAGATTCTGGAACATCTCTGCTTGCGGGTCCAACAGTAAGCAAGAATTGAGGGTTTTTAATTTAACTTATAGAACTATGATTTGTTAAGAGTAATATTTGTAGTTATATTTCTATTTCTTTGTTTGTTTTTCTTTATGCAGACTGTAATTACCATGATAAACCATGCTATTGGAGCAGCTGGTATTGTTAGCCAGCAGTGCAAGACTGTTGTGGATCAATATGGGCAGACCATTTTGGATTTACTGTTGTCCGAGGTATCTATGCTTAATATCGAAGTACAATTCTGTGTGACAAACCATATGGTGTGCAAGTTATTTCCACTAACTATTCATTCCACTTATGCCTACAGACGCAACCAAAGAAAATCTGCTCACAGATCGGTTTGTGCACTTTCGATGGTAACCGTGGTGTCAGGTAGAGTCCAGTGGTTTTATTAAGTGTTACAGGGAAGTTATAATCTGTATACATCGCAATAAATTGTATTGGCTTTTTTTTTTTTTTAATTAGTATGGGCATTGAGTCTGTGGTGGACAAGGAAAACGCCAAATTGTCTAATGGTGTTGGAGATGCTGCGTGTTCTGCATGTGAGATGGCAGTTGTGTGGATACAGAGCCAATTGAGGCAGAACATGACTCAAGAGCACATATTAAACTACATCAACGAGGTAAAACAAGTGGTCATCAGAAAACTTTTTGTCACAAAGTTTTGAATCATTGTTGTCCTGATTCCCTAAATTTGCTACTCCTGTGGTTTTTATTTCAATAGTTATGTGACCGCCTTCCCAGCCCAATGGGAGAGTCCGCGGTGGACTGTGCACAACTCTCAACAATGCCCACTGTTTCACTCACCATTGGAGGGAAGGTCTTTGATCTTGCACCAGAAGAGGTATGATTTAGCGCACATGTTTTTCATATTGCTTAGTGGTTACTTGAATTTATCCCATCTACTAATCTCTTGGTGGTATGGTATGAGCAGTATGTTCTCAAGGTTGGGGAGGGAGCTGCGGCACAGTGCGTCAGTGGCTTTATTGCACTCGACGTTGCTCCACCTCGTGGACCACTCTGGTAAATCTTCGTTTCCGCACTGCAGCACAATTTCGTTGCTTTTCATTCGCTCTTTCTTTTCCTAACACAAAGTATGGTGGTAAAAATGTGACAGGATATTGGGAGATGTGTTCATGGGCAAATACCACACCGTGTTTGACTTTGGTAAAGAACAGGTTGGATTTGCAGAGGCAGCGTAAACACGTTGAGTTGGTTTCGGGTTGGTTTAGTGTGAACAATTTGTGTCTTGAAGTGTTGTTTGTATGTTTTCTGGCGTTAAAGACTTTTTAGAGTCGTAGTAGCAATGGTGGTGCAGCACTATCTATCTTTACTGGTTTCCTAACGAGAAAAGGCCTTTGTAGTTTTGAAGGCATTGGCTTTGTATATTCCTCCTTGACTAAGTAAAGTGCGATTATGAAAACTTAAAATAAAAGCCTGCCTCCTTTTTGCTTTGTATCTTGTCTTACGTGTCGAATAATTTGGTAAAAACGACACTTTATGAAACTTGAAACATGTAACATTTAAAACATAACAATATTTAAGAATGTTCCAATTCTCTTTATCTTCAATTCTTCACCGTTAAGGGACGTCGATATATCGAGAATGGCCCTATTTTTCTAATGACCTATAATTCTCTTGCAAAAGTAGGCATCTAGGCTCTAGGACTAAGCCTTAAAAGTCCTAAACCCAAATTTCAGAAACCTACTAAACTATAAAAGATGAGGTGAGTTTACCTACTCCTAACGAGAAGCTTACATTCTTCAATACTAGGGTATGTGAATACCGTACAAGTCAATGAACTCATAGAAAAGTGTACAATTGACAATTTTGCAGCGACTATATAATGTCTATGGAAGGAAATCAGAACCAATTCGAATAAATTTTGTTGCAAAATGGACCCAAATTACAACGAGTTACAATTTCCTAGGGTAGCAATTGATCATTTCTACTTTAGCCATCACTCAAACAAGAAGATGCGATACTGTATCTTTGTTTTGTATCCTTTCATCTTTTCCCATCATCTTCCACGTTACGAAGATGCGATAACACCACAGCCCAAGCTCCAAGAACAATATCAAAACAACCTATTCAAACAGCAGATCACACAGAAGAAGTTAAAAATATTGGAGTAGGGTCTCAAGTATTCTTTTTGCTGATAGAACGCGAAAGTTTTGAATCCGCAGTGTGCAATTGGTCTCGAAGATCCTGGTTTTCCTCAAGCAACCGGTTAAACTCAATGAGGAACCCTTCAGATTGCTTTTGTAGGGCAACTGCACTGGTTTTTTCAGTACGAATTTCTTTAGACTTTCCCTCAAGGTCAGAGGCGAGCTGCTCTTGCCTTTTCTTAAGCGACATTATCTCTTCTTTTAAATTCTTAACTTCATCTAAGGCTCTCGCCTTTCCACCTTCCAATCCTGCTCCTTCCTTCTTTACAACTTCCATGGTCTTCCTTCTTATCCGTAACTCTCTCATGTAATGATGCAGCCTGTCTATCATTAGCCCAAGGAAAAGAAAACCACCTGGAAGATAACAAACAACTGAGGTTTATTAAAGTAGAACAGAGAAGTCCAATGGCATTAGAGAAACAGAACTGCAACTAGAAAAAGCCTATTTCAATAACAAAACCTTACGCAGCTATAGGGATCTTTCAAGAGCAGATTTTGACTGTAGCAAATTTTTTTAAAAGGAAGAGAAAAGAAATAAACAATTACATTGGCTAGCACGGTTAACAAAAGCAGAAGGCTCGAACTGAAACTGGAAAAGCCTAATTCGAATAACAAAAGCTTATGGGACTCTATATAGATACTTCCACAGTCGAATTGATTGAATAAGAGAGAAAGCAATGAATACACGAATTGTTCAAAAGCTAAACCATCAGTCTAGAAACTCCAAATACAACTATCGAGATCTAGCACAGTGATGATCACAAACATTCAAGAGATTGCAACCTCCACAACATAGTTTCTAAAACAGTAAATGGATCTTCAATTCTGTACTAGAAACAGTAGTAATTGAAAGAGAGAAGAGCGAAACCGGATCCAAGGAGAGAAACGATAAGCTTACCCATGAGAGTTGATTCAAGGAGATGCTTAGCCATGATAACCTCATCTGTAGGATTGATTGCAGCGTCCTCGATCCAGCGCTTCTGGATCGCCATCATATTGTAGACGCTCGCCACCAAAAGCACACAAACCGTCGCGGTAATCGTCTGAATCACCACCGGTCCACGGCCGCGCTTGGCACGATCCAAGCTCATGATCAACAACTTCCTAATCGGCGTCTTAAAGGAGAGCGCCATTATCAAAACAACCTCACAAAGTACAACGGCAAACAATAATTGCTGCATCTTCTTCGGTCCTGTATCGAATGTGATCGTCTAGGATTTTGATACTCCCTCCTTGAAAACAAAGCGCGTCAGCGATTTTGAGAACTTTCCCGTCGGAAAATACGAAGAAGAAAAGTTGAAGTCGCGAGGAAATAATAAGGTGTCAATAACATTTTTACTTTTAAAACTTTTGATAATTTATCTTAGTGGTCCCTAAAATTTGGGATTATTTTATAAGTGGCTAGATATTATGAAACGCTCAAGAGAACCCAACTGATTCTCAATCAAAACCTGAAAGTATCACAAGCTCTCTGAAGAAAGATACCGACGAAGATGATGAAGTGGTCTGTCGTTAAGAGAATCACCGCTTATGGAGGTTCATTCACTTCTATGGTATAGATACCAAAAAGCCCCAACTCGTTTTGTTTTTCTCTGATTAGTACTGCACATTGAGTTTTTCTATGAACGTTTGGTTGGATAAA
This sequence comes from Lepidium africanum, assembly GCA_900406405.1. Lineage (NCBI taxonomy): Eukaryota > Viridiplantae > Streptophyta > Magnoliopsida > Brassicales > Brassicaceae > Lepidium > Lepidium africanum. The sequence continues at coordinate 8,140 of OVAX01003472.1, read as the reverse complement.
GATATGAAATTTTCGGAACTTTCTTGTTCTTCCAAATCTGATCTTCTATTGTTTCGGAGCCTCCTCGCTCCAGCTCACGTTTTAAAACAGAGTTTTCTGGTTAGACGTGGAAATTAATGTTGTCTCTTTGGAACTGAGAAATCCATCTTTCTAGGTCACATATCGTGTGATTCGATGGATAAATTCTAGTTGACATTGTGCTATTCTGGAATACTGATTCTTTGGTTCTATGTGTACTGGCATTGCAGAAACATATAGTATTAGCTCCAGCTGATTTGAGCCGGAGCTGCTTGTTCTCCGGTATGCACTCTTTGATAAACACAGGTGAAGAAGACGAACTCTTGAAAAAGATGGTTAACCATAGTGAAAATGGTTCGAATACCATCAGCAAAATCGATTTTACAAATCTTGTTGAGAAGTATACAAGTGATGGAAATCTCTCTGTTGCATATGACTTGTTGCAGTCATTACAAGACAAAAACATAAGCTTACCATTATCCGTTTTCAAGAATCTTCTTGCAGCAGCGGGTGTACAAAACGATATCAAGCTTTCTTGCAGAGTATTCACAGAGCTCTTGCTTACGGCTAATAATGGCCCCTTAAGTTCAGATTGTTATTTTAACCTTGCCAGAGCCTTCATTAACACATATGATTGCACGCATTTGTCGAATCTTCTCAAAGAAATATCAGAGTCTTCTCTTCCATGTAAGTTGATAGTAATAAACAGAACCATCCTTGCATTTGCTGAATCTAGACAGATAGATAAGGTCCTTTTGATACTTGAGGAGATGAAAGAGTGGGAATGTAAACCAGATGTGATCACATACAACTCGGTTTTGGATATCTTAGGCCGGGCTGGTCTCGTGAACGAAATGCTCGGCTTATTGTCATCAATGAAGGAAGATCTCGATGTATCCCTAAACATCGTTACATACAACACAGTGTTAAATGGGTTAAGGAAAGCTTGTAAATTCGACATGTGTTTGGTGTTATACAACGAAATGGTTCAGTGTGGAATTGAACCGGACTTGCTTAGTTATACTGCAGTAATAGACTGTTTGGGTCGGTCAGGGAACATAAAGGAAGCGTTGAGACTTTTTGATGAGATGAAACGGGAACAGATCCGACCATCAGTCTATGTTTACAGAGCATTAATCGATTGTCTGAAGAAGTCGGGTGATTTTCAGAGGGCACTGCAGCTTTCAGATGAGTTAAAGAACACTTCTTCATTAGATTTGGCAGGTCCACAAGATTTCAAGAGACACTTGAGATCACATAGACGCTAAAATAGCATGTTTAAGCTGCTGTTCGAGCTCTGTTAGATATATGTATTAAATCAAATACAATTCTTTTAAATTTGATTATGGTTTTAATAAAATTTAAAGAAAACCTGAGAAAAGGACAATGAAGGTTCGTAGAGTATAAATGGATGACAATATGACCAGTCTCATAAAGTTTGCATACTATAGAAGTACAAAATGTGTCAAAGTTTCTCTTTGGAAGAAAAAAGATATTTTGGGTGCCGGAATCTGAGATTTGCATCGGCGATCTGGAGGTTGATATATGCCTGGAGAATTCTGCTAAATTACGAAAAATAGCCTTAGGTGCCTCTTTTCTTACCATAGCTTGGTCTTGACCCAGAAAAGGAGGAAAACAACCCCAAACACGATTGCGACTGGTGCCCATTTCCTGATCAAAGCCTAGTTTACAAAATTCAATGTTTCAGAACTTTATGCAAACGATATGAGCAATACACTGTATTTCATGATCACCAGAAGCGATAGCCTCATAACGTGTGATCATGTTGCACTGTGTAATAGAGGGAATATACGATCAAACTTACCTGACGGTTCAAATCTTTAGCCTTATCAGCATATATACGAGATTCAGATGTTAACCGGCTTGACATCTCGCTTACCTCTGCAATTAAAATTTACAAGAAGAGAAATGGTACATAGTAAGCGTATTGCTCTGCTGATCATAACAAATGCACAATTAGTGATTCCGGCTCTCCTTATCTAAAACTTAAGTAACTAATCATATGAAAAGGAATGAATGGGACTTACGGTCCAGTTTTTCACCAACACCTAAGACTTCTTGCACATTCCGAGTCATAATTTGATGGACCTCATAGAGTTCATCATTCAACTTAGCGATATTTCGCTGTGTGCGAGTGTCTTGGTACAGTTTCTTGGTTTTCTGTATGAAGGTATCTACAAAAAGAACACAACGGGGAAGAAAGAGTGAAAACCCCTGGAAGGTTATGTTTCCAAGATACTGATGAATAGAGAAGGGAATCTACACTGCATATACCAAATTTAATAAAGGCATAAGGTCGAGCAGCTGTTTCAATGTGAGGCCCATTGACACGTTCAAATTCATTCTTCAGATCTTCAAGGTATTGGAAAGCGAGTTTCTTTGGGTAAGAGCGATCGCACATTGTCAAGTAGCAAACACGTCCTTCTATGATGTAACTAAAATTTTCTGATCAAGGAAGCCTCTTTCACCTTACTTTCGAGTTAGTAGTATGCCAATATGACAAAGACGGTCAATCATAAAAAAGAGTTACCCATAATGCAAGAGGACTTAAACGTATTGTAAGCCAGAAACAGGTCAAATTTACCAGGCTTTCAGGAGAACCTTCTCAATAATTAGATCCCGACTAAATTATAGTCAACTTCGTGAAATTCTTATGATTCTAGAACATAAAGAGGTATATTACCTGCTAAACTTCTCAAAAGAGAGACTAAATCTAGATGTAACTCTTAATCAAACATCAATATGAAATCTACTATCAACAAACTTTCGCAAGCTTAATATAGAAACATTAAGTAATGATGAAAGGGCCATTATTAAGGATACTGAAAAACATAGGGGCCAGTTTCGACTGACATTCTTGAAGCTTCATTTTGACCTCTGGAAAGATTTTTAAACAGAGCTTTGACCTGTTGCTTATACATGTCAGAATCGGGTAAGTCACGACCATCATCGAGCCCCTCTGCTAGAGGCAACCCGTCAGTAACACGAGCTATCAATGTCATTTTCACCATCTTTGCCTTATTCCTTCTCCGATAACAAATTCACTGCAATATCATTAAAGTTCAAACACAAATATGAATCCTGCAACTAGATAAAAATCACAAAACAATCTTCATTATCAAGACTCTAGATGTAAAGTAGGCAATTGAGCCACGCATTCCCAAGAGCTGGAATTTAAAAAAACACACAGTAATCATCGGAAATGAAATATCTTGATTTTCCAACAATGAAAGTTCGAAATATCTCTTCTATATTTGCAATTCAGATATTGAACGCATGAAGAACTATCCAGATGTGAGATGCAGATTTAGCAGAGAACATCAACCTAAGCAACTTCCAACTTGAGTGTCATCAAAAGCTTTTGTTTTACACATTGTAATAATTGACCACAGAATCATCATATAACCAATTTCGAACAAAATAATCAAGTGAAATCAAATCCAAAATCTATCACAAATTTCTGCATATTCAGAATTCGTAATCTGAGTTTGACAACTCTAGACATCTGACAGCCAAGTGAAAAATCAAATTTGAAAGACACCAAAGATCTATTAACAAAATCGAGTAATGACAAAATGAAAACAAACAACAAAATCGATTACACATATCAGACGGAAATGAATCAAAGAGCTACAAACTCTCAGGTAACACCCGCAGAACATCCTAAAGTTCTGATCCCAAACGGAAGTAAATCTCTTAAAAATCGCAGGATTGAACGAAATTCTCCATGCTGTATAGATATAGGAATCAGGAAATTGCACATAAACATGGATTAAGAGAAACCTGATACGCGCATTAAATTGGTTCTTCTAGATTCAAAGATCTGAGAACCAGGAGAAGACGATGATCGAAGAAATGAGAAGTATAATTTAATTTTTAATAAAGGGTTTATCAAGGGGGGTTGATTTTATTATTATTATTATTATTTTTCTTTTTTATTTTTTTATTTTTCTCTGTTGTTCGATTTAAATTTATAACGATCTGCGTTTTCCGGTGATTGGGTTAGTGACGTGTTTAGCTGACATGTCTTGCTGACGTGGCGCCTTAGATTTGACTCCACGAACGCTACGTTTGCGACAGTAGACGCTCGTAACCCATCCCAAACATGTACTGTTTGGATCACTGTAATGATACCCTCGATTTGGCTCACGTCTTGACGATATTAACCAGAATTACAAACACACGACAGGATCGAACCCTCGATTTGGCTTCATGAGTTTTTTTATTGGTTTTAGATACCGGTTCATGAGTATCGAGGTCCCTCTTAATGCTTCAGAAGGTTTTACACTTGCTCAAATCAAATCGGCAAAATTTTTCCTGATTAAACATTGAATTTTGGTTGTTGTTGATTAAACTTTTAATTTTTTTTTGTTAACTTTTTAAAAAATTCTAAACTTTGTGTTGACTAGACCAATTTAACCTTTCACGAAAATAGAATCAAAATTGATTCTAAAAATACTTTAAATCGACGAATTTGAACTCATTCTTAAAAGAAAGGAGCAAATCAATCTTACGGATTCTTCATAACGAAGGTAAGAAGTAAATCAAACTTCAAATTTCCAATTTGACTTTCGATTTCAGAGTCAATTTTAATTCTATTTTCGCGAAAAGTTAAATTGGTGTAGTCTGTATAATTTTAAAAAAATCAAATTAACCCGTCCAAAATTCAAAATTCCATGTTTAATCACCAATTTTCCCAAATCAAATCGCTTTCTTCTTCGTCGAGCCTCTCTCTTCTTCAGTTTCTTCTCTTCTCAGCTCAAATCCACAAGTCGTCAGCATTTTGGCACCGGATTCTGCAGTCGAGAACCATCTGCCATTGATCTCTGTCTCTAATTTCTTACTTCCACTTCCTGTTACATCTCTTTCAGACGAGACATTGAAACGTTACCCTTGTTTACTCAGATTGATTCGTCTTCCATTCCTGATTGAGTTCGATTTCTGTCAAAGCATTACTGGATTACTATTGTTCGACTTTATCAAAGAGAGGTCTTCCTATTTACGAATCCAAGGTCATGATCAATGGCGAAAGCCATGGAATCTAACTCGAAATTAAGGAAAGAAACCATCTTGATCAAATACGCCATCTTCTCACGATTCCTCGTTCTTTTCTTAACTATTTTGTGGCGGAGCTTACTCCAACCGTACGATACATCCGCTGCACTTAATCCGCCTTGCCTCTACAACAAAGATGTTGCCGAAGCAGAAGATTATCTTCCACTTTTTGTTGCCAATGCAGCAATCTCGAAGACCCTTGAAAATAGCATTGTCTGGGACAGTGTGTACTTTGTTAGAATCACGCAGTGTGGGTACGAGTATGAGCAGACTTACGCCTTCTTGCCTCTGCTTCCTTTCTGCATCTCGCTTCTCACTCGCACAGGTTTTGGAATTTATATCTACCCACTTAATATTTCTGTATCATGTCCGTAATTACTGTTTGTTTTTGGATTCAGTTTTTGCACCTTTGGTTCCATTGATTGGTCTTCGAGCTGTTATGGCGTTGTCTGGTTACATTATCAGCAACTTAGCGTTCATATTTGCTGTTATCTATCTATTCAGGTACTTCTGTAACACTTATCTGAAATCCGTCATTATCTTAGAATTCTTGTATTGTCATCTGAGTTCTGTTAATTTTACTGCTCACTAATGGTGCTTGCTATTTACAAGTCTCTTACATCAGTCGTTGCTAACAGGATTTCAGTTATTATCTTGAAGGACACTGAAGCATCATTCCGAGCTTCAATAATTTTCTGTCTCAATCCAGCGTCCATATTCTATTCGTCAATGTAATGTATTCGAGTAATGATCTCTTAATTGACTTAAGAAAGCAGAAATGTTCAATTTTGTCAGAATGGTAACTAACTGTAGAGCAAACTGTTTTCATGTGACTTTTCCAGATATTCGGAAAGTCTGTATGCTCTCTTTTCTATTGGGGGCTTGTATCACTTGTTATCTGGTACCAGCAATGTAGCTGTTCTCTGGTTTGCACTCTCTGGTTGTGCAAGGTCCAATGGAGTTCTTAATGCTGGTTATATCTGTTTCCAGACTATGCATCGAGCATATGAAGCTTTATATCAGAAAAGGCGTGTTTCTGTGAGTTATACATATTTCATTCAAGTTTCAGAAAATTTTGCTGCCACTCAAACATCGGATACTGTTGACAGTAGGATCTTTTTTTCTCGGACAATTTAGAACCCGGTAGAAGATAGAAAAGGAGACAGTTGAACAATCTTTTTAGTGTCTTTGTGTTTTATTTTTATACAACGAAGTCCTATTATACTGTTTCTGCGGTATGCTAGTTAGTGAAAGGTTTAGAATCTTTCAGATCTGCTGTTTGCTCTATCTTGTAATCTCTGAGTGGTTAAATTTTGTCTCTTTAAGTTAGGGTACCTCAGAATGATTTGTTTCCCTACCCAGTTGGCTGTGCAGGTTTTAGTTACTGGATTTCTTCGATGCGTATGCATTTGTCTACCTTTTGTGGCATTTCAAGCATATGGATTCTACAACATATGTTATGGGCATAAGCTAGATGGATTGCGGCCTTGGTGTAAAGGAAGGATACCTTTGCTGTACAACTTTATTCAAAGTCATTACTGGTAATTACTTTTTACAATATATTTGTCTTGTTCTTGCAATTTTTCTTTCTTCTATATGATTTTGAGCCTCTACTTGTGCTGATTACAATCTATTGACAGGGGAGTAGGCTTCCTAAAATACTTTCAGTTTAAGCAGCTCCCAAACTTTCTGCTTGCTTCCCCAATTCTTTCTTTAGCTGTGTGTTCCATAGTGAGTTATTTGAAGTCCCGGCCTGAGCTCTTCATGTCACTGGGTTTTCAAGCTACTGAGAAAGAAAAGAGATCTGGTGCAAGGCTTTATTCTTTGAAGTATGCAGTTGTACTAGATGTTACATCTTCAAGAAGTGAAGGTATCATTTCTTTGTTATGTTATATTATAATACTAAAATCAAACGTTGATCCTCTCACTCTATCTTCCTGCGTAGGACACCGAGACATTAGGCAACGAAAACCTAGCAAAAAAGAGGAGGTTACAATGACCACTGTAGCTGCAGAATCCAACTCGACAGAAAATTTAGGGTACTTTTCAGCTGATGCTTTCCCATTTGTCATACACTTGGGTTTAATGGCAGTTACGGCGTTCTTCATCATGCATGTTCAGGTTACAATCCTTAATAGCATAAACAGAAAATTCTTTGACAATATGCAAATTTAAGAAGACATTAAGGTTTGAAAGAGTCTGTCGTCATGTGTATGTTCTGTTAATTACAGGTTGCAACACGGTTCTTGTCAGCAAGCCCTCCTCTTTACTGGTTTGCATCGTATTTGATTACATCTCCTAAACATAGGATATGGGGATACTTGATATGGTCCTATTGTGCAGCCTATATACTTCTTGGCACTTTGCTCTTCTCAAACTTCTATCCCTTCACTTGATTAATGGTTGAGTATGAGTTTCCAAAAGGCAAAATGACTGGTTTCTTGTCGTGAATCATGTAAATGCAGAGAACCAACCGGTTTTGTTCATTTTTTACACGATTGTAGCCACTTTTTCTTGCTGCGCAGAGCTCACTCTGATCTCATTTGGCTATGTTGTTTTTGGCTGTTTTTGTAAAAGATTTGATATGGAGGCGACTGTTTATTATAAAAAGTAATTTGATCGATCAAGTGTTCGTTGCTACTCTTTTTGTTTTGATTGTTATTAATACATATATCTCTGAATTAATGCCGGATATTTGAGGCCGAGTGTAACACAAGTTGCAAAAACAAAGGTTAATAAACACAGAAACTCGTGCTGTTTTTTAGGAGACCAGCACGTTGTTGGACATCAGGAGCTTCAAACGGCACGATGTGTGTAAGTAATAATAATCCCACATCGCTTAGGTGAGAAACAATGACTGGGGAAGCAGGAGTATAAAGAGAGAAGTGGATGGAACGAGCAAATTACTTACCTGGACGGGGTCAACTCGTGATCAAGAAGACGAGTGGCCTAGGCTAGTGACCTCCATTGCACTTTACGGAGGGGTGCTTAGCTTAAGGTCTTCCCATGAGGAAGAGCCTACGTCATTATTTGTGGCAGAGGGGGT